>MINK01007320.1:0-24021 GCA_001735545.1 Phormia regina
TTTTTTTTCTGTGTACTTAAAAAAATGGAAAAATTAAATTGTTTTCTAATCGGATTTTAAGGTTATATCCGCAAAATGTAGTTCTTTAAATAATAATTTGGCAGAATGCGCTTGATTTTTGATGATAATTGTTGTTATTCCTGGAACTTTTGTTAAATTCAGTTTTTGTTCATTGTTTTTCTTTTTAATATATATGTGAATAATTTGCTAATTTTAGAACATATTGAAATCTATATCTTAACTCTTCAATCAAAAACATTAAAAAATCAGTTACAGAAAAATAAATGTTTCTCTTGATACTCTACTAAATACTGTACAAGTAGAGTATGACGGAATTAATAACAAAATCTCTGATCAAAAATCAACATCTGAAGATGCAAATTACCTCTAAAACTAATTTTCGTATTGAAAATCATCACTCTTTTAGTTCAACCATGGAAACTTTTTGATAAATAAAAATAATATATATTTCTCTTCTATATATAATTACCTTCGATCTTATTAAATATTTACACAATAATTCCAATTTTGTGTTGATTTTTTTTAAATTATTTGTATTTCAACATGTTCAACTAAAAGAACCTAAAATAAAATTTGCAATTTGAATGTATTAAACATTAATTTCACGTTTTGCTATATGTTATTAGAGTTCTTGTTGTTGTTAGATATTTTTGCATATACATTTTTTTTATTAATAATTTGTTGCTGATATTTTGTATGCATTATGGCCACATACATATAGTAAATGGAGTTAGTTGTATATTGCGGCCATCGAGCCACAAAAATAGATAATATAGTGTTTATAGTTTTCTTTGTAAAATTGCCAAATTTTGCCCCATGCACCCACTTTGAAAACCTTCACTCTACCTTATCTGCTCCACCATCCTACATTATTCCCTTAAAACAAAAATAAATATAAAAGACCGCTCAACAGAAACAAAACAACAAAAATTAAAAAAAAAAAAAAAAAAACAAAAAAAAAAAAAACAAATATAAGGCCGAGACAATGCGAGCAGCCACCACAAGCCACATTTGAATTACAACAGCGCCAGGATATAAATGAATATAGGAAACGCACAAACAACACAGTCGTTTAACATCAGGAGGCATACTTTCTATATTATACATAGAGAATAATGCAGAAATCATCATCAACATCGTCAGTGCCACCATTAACTGCAACGGTCATACAAGGATCCTAAACATATAAAATTTTATACTTATGTTGGTATTGCTATATCCGTGTGTCTGTTTGTCGGTCTGTCTACTCATTGCTAGAGCTCCTACTGTTCAATATATGTTTCATATAAAACACACAGACGCATATATACATACATAAACATTTAAATATTCACGCACTAACGTTATACATTCATATTTTTCTAAAATAAAATCCATTCCCCTCCTCGTCCCCCTTCTCCACTATCCCTATGAAAACATTACGTATGCATGCAAAAATACTTGATTCCTAAATTGCATTCACATACGAAACTAGGCGCAACAAAACGAATTTTCGCTTAGAATTGACATTAGAAACACAACAAAAACTTTAACAAAAAATACAAACGTATAAGCACCTAGACCATCTCAACTCCCCGACACTACCATTATGTAGCTCCCATTCCTACATTCACACGACTACAAGTGCAACCACAACAGTAAAACTTTCAAAAACTAACGACGACTACGATGACTACGCCGCAATATACATACATATATAAGCCCTCATCTGAATGTTCATTGTACACACATATTTGTTTGTATGTATATGTTTAGATAGATAGAACTAACCGAAATAGAAAAAAATATGAAATGAAAGAATTAACAACAAAAACATTACGAAAAATAGAATTGAAAATTGAGAAAATTCATATGAAATACAATATATAAATGTATGTGAGTTTGTTTGTAGTTGTGTGTAAGTTGGTATAGTTATACAAGCAATATACACAGTGGTCATAATATTTATAGAGTTTATATTTTTGTAACTGTCTTTGGACCTGGTCAAATGCAGAAATATTTTACTATATATAATCAGCTAACCGGTCATTACTTAGATTGAGGATCCAAATTTATTATCAAAACACAAGAAACTTATTAAATATTGCTTGTGGTAAACACATAGAGGAATAATTCCTTCAGCTCCATGTAACTTTGCTTCTTTTATTATGAAGTTTTTATTAACTTGATGTTGACATTAATCGTAAGTAAGTAGCTATACGTATATATACATATGTACCTCCTTAATAAAAAAAAAATATATATATATAATATAAAATATGTATATCGTCCAGCAGACCGGATACCTAAAATTCTAGTATATATCATCAAGGAAATGTGTATATTTCTGAGTACAAATAAGTATGAGAATACAAATTGCGTTACCAATATTCCTCAGAAAGTAAGATGTGGATGAATAAAATATAATCCTGAAATCGACTTTATACGGACGGTTCACAAATTCGTAACCGAAAAGAATGTTTGTTTCACTTATACGTGAAGGAACGCAATCGGCAAATATTTGTGTTACACGACTGTTGTGAAGATCGTACTTTTTTATGGGAATATAGTCTGATGGCCATCATTATAAAAAATTAACATCAAAAGTCTTCAAAGATCAGCATTATGTTTTATGGCAAATTTGCGAACTCCTCCCTCCCTTTTTCAAGCGTTCTTGCATCATTCTTCAATTGACCTAAAAGGTAAAGGAATGATCCTGAATGCGTCTAAGAAGTTTAAAGTACTTTGAAATACAACATATTATAAAATATATGATCCTGATTAAAAATTGCACCACTGTATAGAGTTTGCAGTCGATTCGTTTAGACGACATCTAAACAAGTGCACCAAATATGAACACACAAAGTAAATACAGAGAAAATAAGGCTTTTTTTATATGCCCTTACACACACACATACTCACACTCAAATACACTGTTATCCTTCGTCTAACGTAGATATACAACGTGGACATGTAAGGACGTGAGGATGCATATAGAGGCCTAGATGATAGCAGTTGCAAACGCAGGAAATCAAGCAAAATACAAATACATTTTTACGATTCAAAAATAAAACTACACTTTTAGGTTGCCATAAAACACATCAACATGCACCAGAAATCTCCAGAACAGCAACAACAACATTAACTCCAGATGGAATAGGAATTGAGGAGTTTTATAGTATCGTAGTGGTAGTGGTAGTTAGTGACCAGTATTATAAATTGAATGGGTACTAAGAAAAATCTTCTATACATACGTATATATATATACGTATGTATGTGTAAGTTTTTATTTTTTTATTTTTACATTAACTTAGTTACACTATATGTGATATGAAGATGTAGTAATGTATGCAGTTTTGCATCATAGGGTTGTGGGTGCATAAATATACTAGAGAGTGGGAGTGCCAAAACCTAAAGCAAAAGTAAGCAAAATATGCATTGTAATCTAAAGAGGATATTATAATGTCTGTCCAGTTCTAAATGCGTATCTAGAAACTTTTTACTCTAGCCATATACAGGCTATAATTTTCATCTTCCCTTTCTTCTATAAAATTTGTGTTTTTAAAGTAGATGCTTTAGCTCCGATATTGTCTTCGTTTTCAACACCAGTATAAAGAAACGTATCACGATGCAAAATTTAAATTAACAGAATTAACTGAAAAAAAAAAGAATTATTAACACTAGAATTTTTGAAATAAGTCGAATGTTTCAACATGTATTAGAATTTAAGGATATTTACTATCATCAAAGATGAAGTAGAAATTTATTTATTTATTTTATTAAAGCAAACTTTTAATAGTTTAAATTAAAGAGATATAGAAGTGGATTCTTTGAATCGGAAAAGATATTAAGATTATAAGAATAGCTTTTAATAATTTACTTAAAGACGAAGTTTTGAAATATATTCAGTTATTTTATTAATTGAAAATCAACCTTCAATTCAATTTATATTGATACAATTAAAAAAGTAGTTGGAAAAGTGTTTATCATTGATAGTTCGATTAATGGAACATATATTTTTTTGTTCCATTATATTAAAATTCGACCTTTTAAAAAATTGCACATTCAAATCATCACTTAGATTTGTTTAGATTCCAAACTATAAAATGTGAAATTGTTTTGTTTAAATTCTGAAACTTAAAATTTTGATCACTATAATAATAGTTACAATTGATAAAAAGGAATAGGAATAGTTTTTTATATTTGATTAAAAGTTTAATTGATCTTATTAATTACTATTATTTTTAGGAAGTTTAAGCAAGTTTGCAATCGTACATTGCTCTATTCTCTGTTTGGTGATACCAAAGCAGAGTTTTTGCTCTAAAATTAGACACCAACAGAATGAAAAACGTAGTTTCTGTGCCCCTACAAACTTCAACAGCATTCGTGGTGTCTTATACATTTTGGTTACATTGAAATCTAAACAAAATTTATTTTTAAAAATATATCTATTTTTATCTCATAAGAAATAACAAATTGTTAAATGTTTTACTTTCTTTATTAAATATCTAAATTTTTTGTAGAAGTATTTTCTTTTTAATTTTTTTTCAAACATATTAATTTTATAGAAATTTGTTGTAAAATTTTTAATAAGAAATACTAAATATAATATAATATAATTTTTTTTTCATAGATTTCCGATTTTTATTTATTTATTTTATTATTTCGTTTATATCATCAAATATTTGAACAATATGACTGCATCTTAAATATCAAATTATAATATCAGAGCAATTATTTGACTTAAAACTCAACAGTTTCCATACACATACATACATACATTTGTACGTATTTTACTTATTTATAATATCGGAAGATTTTTATTTTTCTTTAATGCTCCTACAATGTTTACATAATAGAAAAATATTTTAATTTCAATTTGAAAATGATCTTAGATGACACATTACTTTGATCTTTGACGTGTTTGTTAAAATGTATACACATCAACACCAACACAACAAACAAATGCGGCAACGCACAATAACAAATACATACATAACTGCAAGAAACCCCTTGCATTAGAATAGAAAGAAAAAAAATATATAAAATATACAAAATATTTAATGAGTCACAGCAGAATCAGAATTGTTTAGTTTTGAAATGATTATTTGAAGTTACATTGATGTGTATAAAAGTATAAAAGTGTGTATTTGAATTTGTTTACATTTGGCCACACACATCTACACAAACATTTATTCACATACACATACATATATACACGCGTATGTTTATGTCAATTAAAAAAAGATTCTGCAGATGTTTATTTATTTACTATTTATTTGAACTTGCAACAATTTTATCCATTAAAATAAAAAATAAAATAATAATTGTCGTTATATTTGAAGCAGACCTTTTGAAAATGGAAATAATGTTAATAAATAATTTTGGAATTAGTTTAAATACATTTTAAAAATTCATTTAATTTTTTCGTTATTCATAATATTTTCTTTTTGAATATTTTATACATATTTTTATAATCGAATAATACATTGTATATATTCGCTTGACCTGATATAAGAAATAAGTGAATTAGTTCGCAAAAACGAGCAATGAAATAAAAAAAAAAAAATAGTGGATGTTGGTAGCATCGTAACTTACTAGATAATAGGGTATGCACTCGAATACTCTTTGTTCGATTAATCGATAAATCGAAATCAAAAAATTGTTCGATTAAATTATAATCAAGAATTTCCAGTAACAATTTATTCGAGCCGAATAATCGAATAATTCGAGTAAAAAATATTTTTAATATTTCCTTTCTTAGCTAGTTTTTAGGATGTTTTGATATTAGTTTTCCAAAAAATTTAGCTTAAAAATAATATTTTAAAATTTGTATAGAATGTTGGAAAAGTTGGAAAGTTAAAAGAATTGAATATGCCCATGGGTTCTACGGGTTAAAGTACATAGTTTATATACCATTATATACTTAATCTAGTGTTGAGGATATGACGGTGAAACTTTCAATAAAATTTGTAATATAGAAGGAATTTGGACTTAAAATGAAGTTTAGCAATGTAAACTTGATTTTTATGTTAAGAATCGCTGAACTACTTAGAATGGACCAAAGGGATTTGTGTCATTTTCAAAATGCAATAATTCTGAAACTATTTTTACAATTCTTTGACAGTCCACAAAAAAAAAAGAAATATTATACTGAGTCGTTTTAAATAAATTATATCAAAAAGAGGAAATAAAATATTTTCAATTCTGGTAGAAATTGTAGTTCAATTAAAAATATGTGCATTTTTGGGAGAAAGAATTATATATTTTAAATTTGCAATAAATTTATCCATTAAATGGGAGAAAATTTAGTAGTTCAAATATTTGACTAATTTATTACATAACTTTATAGAATTTCTTATATTTTCCATAAAATTGAACTAAAATATAAAGACAATATCACTTTAAAACAAATAAGAGGACATTATCTTGAACAATTAATTATAAAACATTTTATAATTAATTGTTAATTATAAAACCTTATAATCAAAATAAATACAATATTGTACAAATATTTTGAATATTAGTTTGTGTCCAAATTAAAAAGTGAGGTTATACAAAAAAATTGCAAATTATTCTAAAGTGGATTTTTATCCACTCATCATCTTTAATCTTAATTTTTATTAAAAAAATTGATAATCACATTTAAGTGTGTTTCCTTATTTTTTTTCACAGTGTAAAAACTAGTCATTTCAAATTGGCCTAAGCAAAAGAGGCAAATATTCAAAAATATTTATGCATGAGTATTTTTTATTTTATTTATATACATTTTATACACTTTTTTCGTAATTAAAGTTTTAAATAAATAAAATATATTGTCTTATTAAAAAACACATTTATTTATTACTTCATTTCTTTAAGATATTTTAGTGAATTTCTAAATTTAACGTAAATAGTTCTTATGGATAATAACAACTTATTATAATATTTTCCCAGATTGAAGTGCCGCAGTCGAAAATTTTCAATCATTTAGATTTATATTTAGCGAAAAATGCAAAAATGCTAAAATGTGTAATTTTTTGAAAATAAAATTTGTAAATTTTTAGCCTTTTTAAAGCTGTATTAATATTTAAAAAAGCTAAAACGAAAATTTTGAAGCTAAAAGCAATATAAAAAGGCTAAACTGGCAACACTGATCATAAGTACTAATGATTTTACTTTGAATTCTGTGCTCTTAAATAAGATGTGCAACTATTATGTAGGTATTTGTTTATAAAGAAGTTGGCGGCAATAACTTTTGAATTGGATTTCTTTAATTTATTTATGTATTTAAAGACAAATTCAAATGAATAGAATTTTAAAAATAAAATAACATTTTATTCATATAAACAAAACTAAAATAAAAAAGATTTCTTTTTATTTAAGTAAACATTTGTTTACACTTAAAAAAAAATTATGTAGGAAAGGACTATAAATGAAATGGAATAACTTCCAAATATGTCTATGGAAATTGAGGAATTTATCTCGCAAGAGAGAGGAATTTTTGTGTTTAGTTTTTATTTAAGTAAAAATTTTAATTTTTGTTTAATTTTATTTTTTTTTTTTTTTTTTTTTTTTTTTTTTTTTGCGGAAATATCGATTTCTCATGACATTTTAACTTTTTCTTTATGAAGTTAGGGAGAATTTTAATTAAATATTGATATTAAAATATTAATTTGTTATAGTGAAATTTTGAATATTTTCTTGTTTCAGAAAATAAGTATAAAAAATAATAATAAAAATATATTTGGTTTTTATATATTTCACACCTACGTACGTAGTTAATAAGAATAAAATAATAGCTACCAAAAATGTTGATTTTTCTTCAATCACACTTAATTACATAGATTATATATTAATGAACATTAGGATTAGTAAATTATTTTTGTAAAAAGTTGTATAAAGAACTACGAATCTACGAAGAATTCTAAAAATTGTGATCATGAAACTATGGTTATAAACCTAAAATTTATTTTATTTTTTATTATTTTCGGGATACTCTACTATGATTTTGTTTCAAACTGAATTCATTATATCTCACATATAGAGAAAGAAAAATTAAGCTGCAACTGGCTCCCTGTGTTTCTAGTTTATTAACCAATTTGGTTCTAATTCAATACCATACAAACCTTGTACAAACAAGATAAATATTAAGTCCACTATCATCTTTCTACAGACGTACAGACATAATTAGATCAACTTGGAATCGAAAAAGAAAATATATACTTTATGTGGTCTTAAACGATTATTTCGACATGTTATACATCGAATTAAAAATTCAATATACCCCTTATCTTTACGATGGTGGGTATAAAAATGCGATACTAAAAAATGTCAACGTGAACACAACCGCCGCATAATGTGCGATTCAAAAAATATCAGAAAATAGTTATGGGCTTTTGGAACGGCTGTTCCAAATGAATCTTCGCATTATAATAGTAGAGGAGTGAATTGTTATATCTGAATCGATATCAATGATTTTTATATAAATATACTAGTCGTAAAAAATTTAATACGAAAATTTTTGGAAGACTTTTTGCAAAAAAACCTCGAGATTGATTTTAGATTTTAATTTTTATTTACTTTTAATTATAAAATAAAATTTGTTTTACTTAATGTTTTTAATTAAATTTTAATATTAAATATTTTTTTTTTTATGTTTATGTTCAAGTATTAACCACATTTTTACATTTCTTAACTGAAATCTTCCAATATATTTTCTTATTAAATTTGAAAAGTTAATAATTGTTTTATTTTGGTCAAGTAATTGATTAGTCTGAAAAAAACACGGATGCAAAACCTTTCTAATTCTTTGAAGTTTTAAGTTTACACATGAAATTTAATAAGTATTCGAAAGTTTTAGCATTTTCGAAAATTTCTTAGCCATGGCTAATAGCAATTGACTGCTTCTACAATTCTACGAAAAAAAAACTTTGAAATGAAACACTGATAAAAACTAGTAAAAATATACAATGTAAGAAATATTTTCCATTCATTATAAAATAATAAAAAGTTGCATATGTTTTCAATAATTTATAATTTCTACTATCCTTTTAAAAGATATTTATTTGTTGGTATAAGTTAAAGGGATAATTTATTTTTAGTTGATTAACAAAAATAAAAAGATATAAAAAATATTTGGTGATCGTAAAATAAATGCAAACGTTAATTTTCATCTCAGTTCCGTATGTTTTAGGTACCATTGTATGCAAATGTATTCATGTATGTAGAATCCCAGTGGTAAAATTTGCTAGGCCTCTACCAAGCAGGCCTCCTAGAAGTCCTTTTTTTAGATGCAGTTGCTCATGCTAACATGCCTTCATGAATGCCCACTAAAAGATCCGACAGATCTTTTAGTGGTGATTTTTAATGTGATTTTCTAGGTTAATTATATTTTTTATTTATGGTTTTTATTACAACTATTTTATTAAAAACTTTATCGTTTATATTATATCTTATATATTTGACAAAATAATATAACATAAATTTCGCTTGTAAAAATGAAATGAACATGGAATGCAGGGAGAAGATCTTCTGGACATAAAAAAGGCCTTCTAGAAGGGCTCTTTACCCCTTCTTTTTACCACTGGGATATGTTAAGTTTGTAAGAGTATAAATTACAATAAAATTGCAATTAATTTGCATATGTAAAAATATTAAGATCCTTTTATTAAGGAATTAAAAAAGAACGCGTTAAAAAATAAATTAAAAAAATTTAATTTTAATAAAATTCACCATAAAGATCTATCTGAAAGATTTACTTAGATAAGTTCATTTACCTCTTAAAGATATGTATGTTGTAAAAGTTCAAACAAACACACTAACACGCACTCATTCACACACACACACACACACAATTTGATAGTCCGTCCATGATGTAATAAAAATATTAATACAATCTATGTATTTGTTATAGCAGCTAATGGTTTTTTTTTTTTTTTTTGAGGCCTCTGTTTTGNNAGCTAATGGTTTTTTTTTTTTTTTTTTGATTTTGAGGCCTCTGTTTTGGCCATGAAGTATGGATAGTGGATGGAGTTGGTGCATGCCACAACAATGTTGCCTTAATAGCATTAAAAATATAAATTGAAATAAAATTTGTAATAAACGAGTCGCCATTAAATGTTTATACATTAACTATAATTTTTTATTGCAAAAAACAAAAAGTAGAGAGAGAGCGAGAGTCAACTCGTCAGCGTGTGTGTTTTGAATGTATGTAAACAAGTGTAGCAACAAGAAATGCGAAAAGAGTTGCAATGTCTGGATTATTAAGAAACTGAAGTAGAATTATTATTTGTAGTTTCTAGAGTTTTTGTTTTTGTTTTTTAGTTTTGTTTATATTTTATATTAAGGAATTCGAGTCTGGTTATTAGTTGGCATTTATAATCAATATGAAATTAAACAATATGTATCAAATGTTTAAATGATTATTTAGTGTTAGTATGAATGGTAGTCGTAAATTTTAGCAAAACTTCCTTAGAGGTACTTCGAATGTTACTTAAGTATGTTGTGCATATGTATTTGTATGCATAAGAAATGTTAGTGATATGATTATTTATTTGAATTTTGATTTGATCTCTTGCCGTTTATTTACAATATAAAATCAATTATGATAGAATTAGGTTATGTATGTGTGCATGTATGTAAGTATGTTTGTAAGTAGTTCCATGTATGTTATCGTTTATTAATTTTGTCATTTATTTAACATTTTATAATTCAAAATGAATTGATTTGTTTTAAATTTTTTTTTATTATTTTTTTGATTTAACTTGTTTCTGGTATAATATTATTTTTTATCAAATATTTGTTTAAATTATTATTTGTATTTTGTTTTGTTACTTTTTTTTTGTTGTTTGCTTATCATCAACATAAAATAAAACAATTTATAATTAAAATACTGTTTTGTGTTACTTTTTTTTTAAATATTTGATTGGTATGAAACTTATGGAAAACTGTTTATGAATTGTTAAGAATATTTATAACAAGTTTATTTTACAGCAATAAAATTACCAATTATTATCATAAATTGAAATTTAAAGTCTTATCGTAATATTGTTACGAGTAAATAAGTACTTATTTCATCGTTATTTTCATTAATGTTTAGTAAAAGAAAAAAAAAAAAAGTTCAGTTAAGTTTATTAATATTATTATTATTATTATTATTATTTTTATTTGTTATTGATAAAATCATGCCACCACCATGCCACTAAAGAGTATACAATATGATCATTCAATGAGCCTCTAATAACGAGACATTTAGTCAGTCAGTCAGTCAGTTACACAAACACTTTGTCTGACATTTAGTCAAGCCAAACAATAAAAGAAAGCAACCAGCAAACAAACAAATCAATCGTTCTTGTTGATACTTGACTTGAACAAGTTTCAATTAGAAAATCAATAGATCAATATATTGATCACTGTTGCTTCTACCGTTTAGTAGTACCGCAACATACATATATACATATAAAAGTATAGTAGGTATTGATTATATTACCCTTAGTGGTGTTATTATTATTATTTTTTGATAGATATTCCGCTTTAACAAATTAATTGTCTATATTGTTCTTGTCTTGTCAAGTACTATTATTTGTTTATTTATTTAGTTTTCTTTGAAATTTATTTATAATTTTATTTTAAACTCAAATCACTTGTTAGTATTTTGAAGTATTTGATTGAAATCATTATCGGAAGTTAAGACCACAACATGAGCAATCAGTTGTTACTTTTTTAAGATATTAACTTGAAAGATTTTAACAGTTGTGTTCATTGGTTATGAATGCTAATTTGATCTATATATACGGTGATGTCATTAATTATTTACAAGTTATTGAATAGTTTCATTACTTTGAAACTATTCAATAACTCATTAATTTCAATGTATTGCAGTAGTGAGTATTAGCCATATGACTAGTTAGTAACTAATTACATGATCGGTTACAAATAAGTACTTAAACTTATGATATATTTTGTAAATTTATTTATTGAAAATATATATTAAAATTAAAGATTATAGTTTAAACTGAACATAGAAAAACAAAAAGTTAAGGTATTTTAATGTTTTTCCGACTCTAAAAGAAAGATTGATGAAAAACAATATTTCCAAAAATTTGATTTCAAGATATAAATGATTCACAATTATAAGCTACATATCTCCTTGATTAATAGATAAATAAAAATTATATTCAGATTGTTTTTATCTTACGGATGACAAAACATCCGATTTTTAGAGTTAAGAAACAAAATTTTTCAAAATATTATGTTATCGTACTAGTCGCTCTGCCCATAAAAAAAAACTGAAAACAATCCTATATATTTATTAATTTTTTTTTAACAGAGAAGAAGTTATAGCCGATCATATGATACCCTACACCACTACCTATGTGTACCAAAATTCGGGAAGGAGCCAATTATGGACCTATACTTGTATTAAGTGGAAAATAAAAACATACCATTACAGAAAATTACGTCGATACTAAGATTCACATGTATTTATGCACTGTTTGGTGGTTCCCTAAATTGCGTCTTATATGGGAGCTATGAAATTTTGCACTGTCACTTATACTTATATAAGTGTTATATGTGTCGAATATTAAATTAATATTAACATTTTTATGGGTTTTATGCACTTTAAAGTGGTTTTCGAAAGAGGGGTTCATATGGGAGCTATGGTAAATTATGTACCGATCTTCATGAAATGGATTTATAATTCCATAAAACCTCTTTATGTTAAATTTCATCAAAATATTTCAATTTTTAAGATATTTTTGGGAGTTAAAACTCAATTCTGGGAGAACATTTTGTATGGGGGCTAGGTGAAATAATGGGTCGATCATGGCCAAAATCTGTAGGCTTCGTCCTTGTGCCAAAAATTCATCAAATTATCTCTAAAAATGCGACTGTACTTTGCACACAAGCTTTACATGGATAGCCAGCCAGCCAGATAAACGGACGGACATCGTAAAATCTACTCAAAAAGTAATTCTCAGTCGAACGGTATTATTTATTTATTTATTTATTCAAATTTTACGCAATAAAATGAATCAGATTTTTCAATTTTTGAAAGACTTTTTGTGTAACTGTCGTAATAATTTTTCTACCATTTAGGCCTTTTTTTTTTTTTTGAAACCGATGCATAGAATATGAATTTAATTATTTTGTTTTTATTACAACTGTATTTGTTTATTTTCATTTTCATTAATTTTTCTTTGAAATAAAAGAAAATAATAAAAAAGAGAATAAAATACAATCAATGAAAATAATAAAAAATAAATAACAAAATAATGATAACCTGTTCATCATAATGTGGGAATGTAAGAGTGTGTATGGATGTGTGAATGTATTTTTAATAAACATATTTTGTATAAAAATATATATAATTTTTTTGTAATGATTGTACGGTTTTTATCCAATAAGTATTTTTCTCTGCAACTTTTGCACATTTTAATTATAAAGAATTCAATTTATTGACAATTCTTTGCTGCATATTTGACATTTTTATTAAAAATTATGTTAAAACCTCATATTAATATGGATTTAATCGAAAGAATTGCGGCTTTTCAACATGTAAACTCATGTTTGCTTGCAACATTGTTGTATATGCTGCTGACTGCCTGACTGCCAGCCTGCCACTCTCATTTGGATATATTTCGTTGTCTGGCCTGTTGGTGGATGATTGTTTGGTTGGTTGGCTGATTTGTTTGTTTGTTTGTTGACTGCCTTGTTATTATTATTATTATTGTTGTTGTTGTTGTTGTTGTTATTGCTATTGTTGTTGTTACTTTTTATTTGTATAATATTTTGTCCGTTGTTTACCGTGTCCACTCCTCACCATCATTCTGAAATGAAGATCCTGCTTTGTTGCTCAGGCACACACACACACACCAACAGCAATATTACTCAATAAAATATTTAAAATAATACATATTTAAATGTTTAACAAATCAAACTGTTTATTTGTATTAACATATACTTATAAACACACATTAATGGTTATTTACATAAATATCTATAGTGCGTGGCCAATTAAAAATGTACAAAATAATTATAATTTTTAATTTATTTGCTTTATTAATAATATAATAACTTATTTAAATTTATTTCTTAAAATTATTTTCAAAATTATTTCTCTCTAGAAAATTATGTGTAGAACTGCTAATTCCCATCCCTAATAATTTGATCATATATTGTCTTAACCCCTTTGTGTGATTGTATATGTTTTGTGTATAATTGTCAGTATTAAGACTGATATTATGAAACTTGATATTTTCTTTAAATGCAAAACATATGCCGCAACATTGTTGCTTAAGTGAAATTTTAATTATTGATAAAATACAATATTTACACGTACGAGACATACATATATATGTATATAGATATACACACACAAATTTATATTAAAAAAATACACACATGTATAAATATATACAAAAATAAATAAATTATAAAAAAGAAATAATAAGAAATATAAAAATAATAAACAAAAAATGATACATTCATACATACATATATATTTATATTAATAAATGTTTTTAATTTTCTTTTGACGGCAGCTTACATATGGCACATACACATGCACACACTACTAATGTATCAATAAAACCATAGTTTGAATTTCTTCTTTACTTTATTTTAATCTATCCAAGGAAGCATAACGAAAGACACACAATCTTGAACTTGTTATTTTTTTTCTTCCCAATAAATTTATTGTTTATTTAGATTTCAATTTATAATTTGTTATTGTATTTTGTATTTACTTTTATTACTCTCAGTAATGTTGTATGGTTTTGTATTGTGGCTATTTGTAGCATTTTATATTTATTTCCTAAAGCATAAGTTAATATGAATGTGATATAGCGAGGAATGATATAAAAATCCATTTAAATAAGGCCATCTTAGGTCATTTATGCACTTCAATTTAAGCAACTTTGTTGCTATAAATACTGCGTTTACCTGCAATATGTGTCGATTCGTATTCAAAAAGTGAAGTCGAAAAAATAAATATCCAAAATAATTTTTTGCTGATTTTGATTTGATAGAACTACTTGCAAAGCATAAAAGGCCTAGAATATGTTTGAGGATCCAAGAAAGAAAATAACTTATTGAACTCCTTCAAGACGAATAAATCAAAAAATTACCCGAAAAATAATGTAGAATAATTTACTCTTCCGAAAACAAATACAATTATCGATATCTTTTTAATGAAAAATATAGTTATCGATCAATTTTCTATAGTTGCATTTTTAAGCAAAATGCAATTAACAATAACTTTTCTACAGATAATTGAAATATCAAAAGTTATTCTATAGTAATCGACCAATCTTCTGCAGAGAATTAAAGTTATAAAAATTGAAGTTATAGATGAATTTTACATAAAAAATAAAATTGTAGGTATCTTTTTTTCATAATAAATCAGCTATAAAAAATCGAAATAAAATGTAAGTTATTAATAACTTTTCTGAGGAAAAATAAAGTTACTGATAACTTCAATGTAATAACTTTTATGTAAAAGAGTAAAGTTATCGATACCTTTTCTATATAAAAGTAAAGTTACCAAAAATTTTTCTATATAAAAGTAAAGTTATCAATAACTTTTCAATACAAAAGTAAAATAGTAGAATAGTAGAGCTATCTATAACTTCTCTATATAAAAGTTATCGATAACTTTTATGTAAAAAATTAAATTTATTTATAACTCTTCTACATAGAATTATAGTTATGAGAAATTAAAGTTATTGATGAATTTTATCTAAAAAATAAAATCTCTATTTTATAGTAAATCAGTTATAAAATTGTTTGAAATAAAATTTATGTTATTGATAACTTTTCTATAGAAATGTAAAGTTATCGATAATTTTTCTATAGAAATGTAAAGTTATCGATAACTTTTCTATAGAAATGTAAAGTTATCGACAACTTTTCTATAGAAATGTAAAGTTATCGATAACTTTTCTATAGAAATGTAAAATTTTCGACAACTTTTCTATAGAAATCTAAGGTTATCGATAGCATTACTTTTCTATAGAATACGAATATAGAAGAGAATACATTTAATAACTATAGAAAAGTAATTCATTAGTTTAGTATTTTGTTGAATAAAAAAATGTTTTCAATTAAAAATTCAATTTTAGATATCTTTTTCTTTAAGAATTCTTTGAATATATTTTTTATGAAAATTAAATTTGTTACTTTTTTCTAATTTGATCTAAAGCAACTTTTTTTTAGGTCATACTGATTAAGTAATTAGTTATTATTGAAAAATCTATAAATAATTTATAGGCACGTAAATGTTGCTCCTATAAATCAGATCAAAATATTCAATCTTGAATGTTTGTCTTGGTAAATTATTTAACATTATTTAGCCTGTTTAAATATAAACTGATAAGAAATAGTAGCATTGTATGTATGTATTATGTATTTTCTATTCTATGTATTCAATTTATTACTAATACGATCATATATGTACACTTACCTATACATACACAATGTAAGATATCTTAGTATTGGTATGTATTAACAAAGAATACATATGAACATTGCTATAAGTAAATACATAAGCATATAGATTTTTTTCTTTCTCTTATATAAATGACCACTCCGTAATGGTTCCAACTAACGGTATAGTGACAAAAAAATGTAAGACTTTCTTATACATGCCCTTACACGAATATCCATACGTCCATGTTTATACATGTATATAGGTAAGTGTGTGTGTGTGTGTATGCATGTGTGCCTCCATGCATGGATCTGTTCTAACATTTTTCCGTTAAATTTTTTTCTCTTTGTTTTGCATTTCGACTATTGCAACATTTGCTGGTCTAAAAACTAAACGTACATACTATAATGATTTTAGTTTTCTTTTCCTTTTTTCTTTTTTGCATATACAAATAAAATACATACATGCATAGCAAATATGTATATGTAAACTGCATGTATGCGTGAGGCTTTATGCTGGTTATGTATTCTAAAGGATATATTAGGTATGCGTATGTATATGTATATGTAAATACATGAATGTATATGTACGTACATATACATGTGTACAAACCTAATATGAAAACTAACGCAAAATACATAAAATAGAATTCTTTTATGTTGCTGCTGTTGTTGTTTTTGTTACATCTAATGCCAAGTGTTTGAGAGTATGTGTGTGTTAGTATGCGTTTCGTATTCTCAATACTCGTTTTAAGTTTTAACGATGTATATACGATTGTTAGTAGTTAACCACTGGCATTGGTTGCCAGACTTTTGAATATGTTGACTAAAATATTATTAAATGGAGAATAAATATTATTTCTATCATTTTTTATTGACTGAATTTCCATAATTACGATTTTATTTTCTGCATTATCATTATTAAGTTTCTAATTTTCTGTAAAGTAGGTGACGTATGATTAATATTAATTATAATGTGTATTACAAATTGTAATTGCTTAAGAATTATTAAAGTGCAGGCAATATTTTATTTAGATTAAATTAATTTTATCCTTTTTGCTGAAATCTCAAATATTTTGCACAAAAATCTGAATAAAGTGGCAACTTTGTTTATAAACTACCATCTTCTATATATCGCCTATTTTTTGGTCTCTTACTCTTTCGTTTTCCGCCAATTCGTACAAACATATATGAGTTAAAGTATCTACGATAGTCATAGATGTGTGTATAATTTTTTTGTTGTTTTCATCACTTTTAGAAAGAATTCTCGATGGTCGTGTGTATGCATAAAAGTTTGAAAAATAACAAAAAAAAAAAAAAAAAAAATGATAAAAATTTAAAAAAAAAAAAAAAAAAAAAAAAAAAAAATGTACATATATTTGAAAAAATATAGAAAGAAAACAGCAACAACAAAATCATACAGAAAACACATCTTGGGATTAAGGAGAATAGTTTCATGTCGTTTCATCATCGTCGTTATAGTTGTTTTTTTTTTTGCAGTTGCTGCCGTTTTTTTCATGAATGGTCATTGGTGCTCACAATGTTTTGTCGATTTCCGTTGATGTTGTTCATCAGCCACTAGTCTTTAGTATTCATCTTTTACATACAAACATACGCATTCAGGGACATACGCATATACTTACATACATAAACAAACACATACTATTATTGTAGTATATAAATATATACATATATGTATATATGTTTGTCTATGTATATGTATATAGTGGGTATATAAGTTCCATATAGTGGCTTAAGAAGCAAGGCGTTGTTCTTTTCCTTTTTAAAAGTTTTACGCATTTCTCCTATTTAAAGTTTAGCCATTCGGCGGCCATTTCGCTGATCAGCTAAAGAAATTTAAAGAACATTTTCAAGGTTTTCTCCTTAGCCAATGAATATAAGGAATTTTGTTTACTATTTAAAGTGTATTGACATAAATATTTGATTACAAATACTTTTGTTTTAAGATAAATATTTATGGAGTTAGATACAAAAAAATTAATGCTGCATGTTATTTAAATAAATTAATATTTTTTAAATGATGTTTAATGGCAGCAAAAAATTATAAGAGAAAATGTACTATCATGAAAGAAACCAAGAACTATTTCAGAATAATTTCTTTAAAATTATTTCTTTAATGTTAAGTGTGAACGTTCTATAATAAAAGTCCAAACGCTGCTACAATATCGTACCTTCAAATGTAGTTATGTACATTAGATAGGCTCTCAAAGAAAGGAAAAGAAAAAAAATGTTACTAAGATACAAATATAAAATAAAAATGTATTTCAAAACATGCTAATTTATATTTCGGATGCTATTAAGGATCAGATTAGAATAACGATGCTAATCTGAAATATATCTACAGTTAGTTTTTTAAATTCGAGAGATCGTTCAAATTCAAAATTTAAGCAACGTATGAACGAAACTTTAGTTTTATTTCAAAACTAAATCGTAGTCCATGTAAGTAATACAATATAGATTGTATACTTTTCTCAATCTGCATAGTTCCGGAATTTTAAATGTTATTTTTTTTTTTTTTATTAAATTCTAACCAGTAATTAATAAACTTAAATGATAAATTTAGCAAATGATACATCAAAGAAAAGACAATGTTATAATCTATCAATTAAAATGATAAATAGTGTAAAGTGCTATATTCCCACTAGATTTGGCAACTAAAATTAAATTGATAAAATGGTTTATTTTAAAACCGTAAAAAATTATACAGCGAAACACTGGGATTCTGCTCGCACGGAGTTTCTCAGTAATTTACACCGTATTCATGAGTAATAATTCACTTTTTTTTAATTAACTCTAGTTCTCCTTATAAAATGCGACTTGTAAAATTGAGGATGTTGCATTATATATTGAAGCATATTTCGAAAAGTACTTGTGTGATATAATGAAAAAAAAAATTCAAAATATTCTAATTAAAGTCTTTCTTACATTAATTTAATAAAGTTATCAGTTATAGAAATATTTAGTCCCTTCTTCTGAAAAAAAATAAATTTTATACAAAATGGCAAAAAAAAAAAAAAAAATCGTTAAGAAAATCGTAAAAATTTGAAATTATCAGTAACTAAAATTTTTAAATTTTAAATTTAAAGAATACAAACTATCTGTTGACCGCATTAAAAAGTAGTGTATGAACGACAAAAAGACATTTTTTTAATTATTGCAACCTCTTTAATTTAACTAGAACTACAGCCAATTCAAAATAATGGATTAGTAGTTATTAATGCTTTTTGTTCCATTTTATATCAAACATTATTAATTTTTTTCAGTCTCTACTTATAATTTGAGTGAAAAACCATGTATAACTTTATATGGTAATATCCAGGAATTCATGGGTACCCATTACTAGAGTAACAATCAAATTACAGATTATGCAAACTCTTTTGTACATTTTTCAATCATTATTTTTGCTATAAAATAAATTTAGGATTAAATTGGGACTGAACCAACAATCTTCTGAATGCAGCGCAGTCGCTCAAGTAAATCGGACCATTTCACTACCACTACTCAAAGAAATGGGAAAAATAATATCAATTCATTACCAGCTAATGAGTCTAGTGAGTAGTAGTAATTACCAAAATTAAACCAATTATATTCATTTTTTTCGATTTTTAGGAATATGAGAGAAACATTATGAATAATAATATAATACTTTTGAGTTTTCTTCAATCTTCTTCTATTCTAATGATCACATTTCAACAGGCAATGTTGAATTTAAACACGAATGGGAAAGATTCACTATTGATACTGAGTGGTATCGTTTTCAAGAAATGTGTGGTCGAGTTTTCTCTGGGTGTAGTTTTTGTTTCTATTCCATTCGACACTTAGTAGAATTTGCATAAGCGCTCGAATATTAAGTGCTTTCATTTTATATTACATGCAGAGAAATATTTTAAATGTGAAAGTGGCATTAACGGATCTAATCTGAAAATGTTTAATAATTTACATAATTATTATAAGAATTCCAAATATATTTTCTATAGCAAAAATAATATGTATAATTTTTGGCAATAACATTTCTTATTTTATGAGTCAGTCTAATGTAAAAGTTAAGATTTATGTATGTGAATATTTCTTTCTGTTTCGAATTTTATTCTTAACAAGCAATTGCAAGTGTGGAGTGTGTATGTGTGGAGGTATATCCATACATATGTATATGTGTCATCTCTATCAAAAATGTCTAAAAACAAAAATTAATTCCATTTAAGTTTTGTAGAAATTTTTTATGCTGCTGCCACCAAGAGCATCAATATATTCCTATTGCTTGTTAGTTGTAGTTGTATTCGTTGTTGTTGTCATCATCGTCGTCGTCATCATCATCACCATCAGCATAAACATTGTTAGTGCACACAAACAAACATATAGACATATATGTAGGTATGTATTTATATTTAAATGTATGAAAACGCATAATCAAGAACATACAAACGCAATTTAAATTTAGATGGGTCTAGGCACATACAATTGTCCCTTCACGTCAATTTTGTCGATTGCCCACCTTGCCAACCAACCAACCAACCAACCATCTAGTCATCTAACCATCATCCAACTCATACCATTTTCATTACATATGCTGTACTCTGGACATGACCTGCTACTGCCCACCACTCTCTTAAGTTGGTTGTAGATGCTATAGATTTGTAGAATGTGAGAGCTGAGTACATCTAGTGTTTCGTTTACGCATTTATATTTTAATACTTTATGTGTATGTGTTGCGAGTTAGTTTCCTCAATTTGGTCCTCCATAATATAGACATACATACATGCAGTTATATATAGTTGTAGTTATACGACGTTATGTTGTTGGTCTTTAATAGATGTTTTTATTGTTGGTGTTGTAGTTGTTAGACTGTGCGTTCTATTGTTTTAATGCTGCTTATATGCTTAACGAAAAAACCAACATACATACATACACACATACATACGTATTTACATACATATAAAAATTAATACAAACACATACGCTCTCACACATACAAACGCACACAAACAGTTATTTTTTTCCAGTGCAATTTTTGAACGCATTCTAGAATTTCAATTAAAAATAAATCACACATACGTTGCCCAAGGCCTACAGTACCGAAAATATAAAATCTCCTGACAACTGAAAAGGCTTCGTTCGTAACGAAAATAATGGCACCATCATTTATTAGAACAAGTTGAGCCTAAAACGATGCATCGACAATAGTAAACACCTCCAACAGAACGTTGCGAAAGTACAAACATTTGCACACAAACTCACACACACACACACACCAACTACAAACGCGTACATAAATGATGCTAGAGTGCGGAAATACGAAAAATGAGAAAAAAAAACTGAAAAACAGCGTACGAATGCGATTTGAGTGTAGGCTTAATGTTGTATGAATGTTTGTATTTATGTGTAGAAGTTAGAATTGATTTGTAGGGTCTATTGGTCTGTTGTATGATTTTAGCCAAATAATTCTACGTATGTTGAATACGCACCCATTATTCTCTTATTTCGCATATACAAACTACATATATGTTTATGTATATATGCACACGCACACTCACGCATGTACGCTGAGAAACTTTAGCTTCTAACAAAACCTCAACTCTACAGACACACAAACTCACACGCATCTATAGAGTCCGTCATCTGCCCAAAAAACATGGCTTATTTGTATATTTTCAACCGCTTTGCTGGGACACAGACGTAGTAAGAGACGTGGTAAGGTATCGTATATGTACGAACACAAACACAGGAACCCTCTTTCGGTTGCAATAGTTATTATTAGATCCAGGAGAATTCTAAAATACGCACTCACACACATACGCACACGCCAGCACACACAGAATAAATGAGAATGTATATTTTTCGTTAGGATTTTGTTTCTGGGTAGTTATTGCACTAGATGGTAGGTACCGTTAGATGTACTATTAGTTCCGTTCGTTAGGGCTGAGAGGAGTTGGAGATGATGGCGTTCTTATGCGTAACATATTAAATTGCATTATGCATACAAGTGAAAATTGTTTGCCACCTTGAACTCTCTCACTCCTCTGTTGGAAAATGAAAAACTTGCATCATCATGTTCGTTCCCATTAACCCAAACTGAAAATTGCATATACGAATGCATTTGAATTTATTTTTGTGTGTGCGAGATTTTTTTTCATTTTTTCTTTTTTAGTTTCTGTTTTCTTGCATTCAAACTTTAAAAACTAACGTCGTTTGCCGATGATGCCTAATTTTGGATTTAAGTCCTGGCAATAGTTGATTTTACTATATTTTTTTTTTGTGCTTTTGCATGCGTATGGTATGAGTATGAATTAGATCTGTGGTGGAATAACATGGATGCGTTTGTATTCTTTGCCTGTATCGATTCGTGAGCTAGTACATATCAAATTCTATATTTCGACCTTTTTATATTAATAATATATGTATGTATTTATGTCATATCATTAAAATAAATAATTTCAATTGCATATTCATATCTACATAAATATAAAAATATTTATTTTAAAGATTTTTATTTGAAAATAATCACTTTATCATTTTCGTAAGCAGTGTTCCGTAGAAAAATTTACTCATTTCTAAATTATTTTCGTCTACTAAAAATGAATCGCTGGCAGCAGCTCAAGTTTCGTAAAAATCATATAATGGTTATCTATCCAATTTCTTGTAATATATTAAGAAAATTAAATTTAATAAAAAAAATTCACACCAGATATCTGAAGATTTATAAAACATCAAAACAGCATTGAAATCATTCTATCTTTTAGATAATGAAAACTAATTGCCTGAGTAGTTACTTTGTAATCATTTGACAGCATTTTAGGCATCCACATGGTGGCCATATTCTAAAAGCAACATATTATGATTGAATTATATGGTTGTTATGATTAAAAGAATTATATGATTGTTATGATTACAAGTATTCATTGAATGAATCTGATTTTATATTTTGGTAAGACAAATATTTGTTTATTTTTTCTGTGGGATCATATTACAATTTGATATTTTCATATTGCACTTTAACGTTTGATTCCGGTTTTCATTCTCTCATATTATGATCAAATTTTGTCTTATTATGATTTGGTTTTATAATATTATCACCAGGGAGACAATAAATATGTAATTACTTGAATGAAATTATCGATAAAATAGTTGTTCATTTTAGTGCAAATAAATCATTTTGGCTTAGTTTTGCATATTTTAACCTTAACGGTATATTTTTGTTTTTGGATTTTTAGTATATAGCATATTTTGTCATTTTTAGGGCTTATTTACCCTTTTAGAGTATATTTTTATATTTACTTGTTATAAATGTAAAAAATGTCACTTACGATAAAATTGCATCTGAAAATATTGCATGAAAATAAAATCTGAAATGACTTTTGACACCTTGGCAACACTTCAACAACTTATCTTATTATTTTAACATGGTGATGTCATTAGAGACAACCAGTTCTTCGTTATATATGCTTCCGAAAATGGTCTTAAAAAATTATTTACTCTAATATAAATTCGTATTAATCTGCTTTTTATATTAATAATATATGTATGTATTTATGTCATATCATTAAAATAAATAATTTCAATTGCATATTCATATCTACATAAATATAAAAATATTTA
>MINK01007369.1:0-12828 GCA_001735545.1 Phormia regina
TAGTAGTTTTGTTTTTCATCATTTCTCTTTTCACTTTTTCGCTTTTCTAGCCCACATTGTAAGACAAATGAAGAATAGAATGAAACGAAAGCAAGCGTAAAATGGCTTTGATGTTACTAAAACTGCTTAAAACACCGTAATTACACTCTTATTAAACATTTTACAGAATATTTAGCGACGATATTTGTCTTATTTTCTTTTGTAATTCTTTATTCATTCTCTATAAAACCTACATATAAGTCAAGCAAACGCTTACAATTTTAGTGTCAAAAGGCCAGACAAGAGTTTAAATAAGCATTCAAAATGTAAAGGAGTGGTAAATTATTGCTTTTTAAACTCTTAAATTACGAATTTTGCCTAATTTTACGACATGTATCTCGCAACATGCTCTATACAATTCTTAAAGAAGTAAAATGTCCCAAAAAGCATGAAATTTAGACAGTGCATACCGTCTTGTGACCGTTTTCGCTTTTTGCTATACTAAATTACTGTAAAAAACTTCAGCCGTCCTTGTAGTGCTTTCTACATGTTTATCAACCAAAATAAGAGTAGGATAAAAAAATCACCACGCAAGTTTTTCCACCCGCTAAAGTTAACTTTAACCTCGATTTATTATTTATTGACTCTGTAATGTATTAATTTACAGTATGCTGCTTCGCTATTTTTAATGCCTTTGTCTATAATAAGCATACGACGTTGACTGAAACATTGTTATATTGGAACAAAAATAACACGGTGCGTTTTGTTAAGATAATTTGGTTGTTTATAGACCAAAATAGTGCCAAAAGATTGTAAACCATAAATATCTATTACAAGGTGCTATATTGTTTTTTTATAATCATTTAGGCCGGTACAAAGCTTAGAAGTGATATAGCGACCAAGCAGATAAACTTCTATTGCTAACCTAAGTTTGCATGTCTATTCCGAAAATAGCATACTTTGCTACAGTAAAGGCTCTTCATTGATCTTTCATGTTTACATAGACAAAACTTTAGAATTCCATATACCCGGAAAGATTTCTGCAGACATGTTTTTTACTGTATTATAGATTTTGATAATATTTTATAGTGTGAAATTGTAACTGTGCTCGTTTTATGCAAAGGAAAAAAAACGAACGACTAAAAAGCTTATTTGCAAGATTTTTATAGTTTTGTCAAACACATTGCTATAAATATAAAAATGTTGTTTGCCTTTGTAGTATTCCAAAGGCAGTTGTGCTTAATATTTTTGACAGTTTTATATTTTGTATCTATGAGATATTTATCAATCTTTACAAATCAAATAATGCAAGCCATTCTGGTAGATGGTAAAAATCCATTCTACTAAGATGGTCCAGGACAATAAATTTTAGCCTGTGCGTGTTGGTTTCGAGATAGTAGTTTTCCTGGAAAACATACTCTGCAAGCCTGTGTATCGAATCAGCATATGTGCAGACGACTGCATCTTCATTATCTTTTATGATTTTACAGATTTCCAATAATTCTGCGAGAATGATTCTTCTGTTCGGTGTCATAATTGGTACAAATTTATTGACCAATGTAAATATTTTGTTCATTTTAATGCTATGATAGGCATTAACTAACTCCATAAATGGTAAGTCTGGTACTAAACCATGGATTTTGTTTTTTACAAATTCTAGCAAGCTATGGAGCAATACTGAACAATCGTATTTTTGTAAGTCTATGGGCTCATTATCGATAATTGCCTTTTTGATGTCAGATACATATTTGTAATTTTTAACAGGGGTTGTAAATATCCTTTTGCTTGTCATTATATTTTTCTTTACGTAATCTAACAGTTTAAATACTTCTGGACTAATTTTGTCTGATACTGGATGTGACCATTTTGCATTCTTGTCTATGTGTCGAAAAGGGTCATGATCATGCGCTTTAGTTTTTTTGGATCTTTTGTTGATGCTAGAACCTATCACCTCTGCTATCCTTCTGAGTTTGTCAGGTTCGATTGATGCATATTCCAAGTTGCTATACTTATTTCTTATCATGTTATTCTCGAAAACATATAGAACATTCTCGCATGTTAATTTTAGTTTTGATCCAATAGTGATCTCTGCAGTGGTATAGTTGTTTTTCATGACGTCAATCAAAAATCTTTCGTCGGGTAGAAGATATGTAAATAAATAATTGCGCATCACTTCCATCTTCATGTATCTTCGCACATCACTAGTTGTTTTAAATATTAATCTACGCCTGATCTCAGGCTCGATAGGTGGCCCATCTGGTTGTTCTGTATACTGTAAGTCATTAGATTCAGCATTAGTACGTCTTTTACCCCTAGACTTTATACCGTATCGCTTCAGTATCTCAACAGAATTGTGGTCTAGTCCATATTCTTCTTCCAATGCTAGACCCTCTATCCCTGCTATCAAATTGCTTACATTAAGATTTGATTTGACAACCTTTTCCGTTCGGTCATTATTAATCCTATTGACACCGAGATCGTCTTCGGATTGTGTGCATGCCTTTGTATCGTTTACATTATCTATGTTTGTTATGATATCAGAAAAATTGGCTTTGTTTTTACACAATTGTTTGTCTCTCATGCAAAATATACAACCAATTGTTTACGTCAAAAAAAGCAATGTGCAGATGCTAACGATGTGGGCTGGAAGATGTCCGATGTACGACGCTTTGCCATTTATAAACTGTAACTTGTATAGGATTCAGCTAACCTATTTTAGTCAAGATTATTTTCTAGACAAGTAAATCTAACATAACAATACTTGTCTTCATTACAAAACTGAGCAACAAATGTTTTAAGGTGATATTAAAAATCCTATACTTAAATACAAATTAATGCTATTAGTTTATATTGGTCACAGTACCATTAAGGGTTTTCATGTAAAATACATTTTGCATCAGAAATTTAGTCGCTGTAAGCACCTGTGCATGTTTTTGCAAGATTAATAACTAGTAGGTGTCAGTCAGGTACGATGAAATAAATTGATACAAATATATGTAAAAGAATTAGAATAAACACAGACCTGTCTCTCGTAGATTATAGTATGATTCCATAAAAGAGTAAGTGCATCGTCTATACGCGTTAATGCTTGTTGTGCGGTACATAAGTATTTACTGGTCTTTTTTGTGTATTTAAATTTCAAGCCAATATTTTGCTTTTGTAATTAGATTTACGTCGCCACTTTCATTGCTTTGTAATGTCTATTATTTGGTTGTCATTCTCAATGTTTTTGCAGCCTTAAATGCCATTGCTAAATGACGATGATGTAAAAATTACCAAGCTTACAAAACAAATAGTCGAAGACTACCTTATATACAGCCATAGCACAGAAAGTCTGATTTCTTATGGTTGCAAAGATGAAGAAATAATAAAAGACTGTAGATTTCGACAAACAATTACTACACACATTATGAATATGGAATGTGAGAATGCACTACAATTAATTAAGACCCACAAAATGTACGAAAAGAACGATCAAATAATCGATTTATTATACAAACAACTCTTTATTGAATGCGTGTACAAAAAGGATTACACCAAAGCTATTGGTATAGCAAGTGAATATATGGCAAGCGGTAAGTCAGACAAGGATGTGTTTAGCATTCTAGGTTACAAAAATGACAAGCAGCTTATTGAACAGTTGTGTGGAAAAGCACGAAGACAACATTGCTGTGAAAAGGTAAATGATCTTATGTTAGAAATGGTAAAAGGAAAAAAGAAAAATATGCTTTGGTATTTGTGTAATCAGCAAGCGTCAATAGTTCATTATTCGCAATGATTAAAATTGTATAAATCAAGTTTTTGTTAGATTTGCAATCTGTCAATGTTGTTTAAAGCAGTTACAAAACATTACTGCTGTTATGACTATTTATCACTTTTGAATCTATCTCTTGTAAAATAGATAGTAATTAACTATATACAATCTTTAGCATATGGAATTTTCATGCATCTTAGTGATTATAATGCCTTTGCGGTGTACGAAAAATGTGGGAGAAGAGAACTCACTAAATAGCCACAAAATTTTTATTAAGACATGGATAAACGACTGTCTCCACACTTTCGCGAATCAAGCATAGTCATATATCTGCGTTTACAGGTTCAAAATATAGGTGTTGATTTGTTGCCTATGAACTATATTTGATTGTCCGATAGTCACATTTCGATAAACCTTAATGGTAATCTGAGTCAAAATAAAAAGAGTCCGTATAATAAAAAGAGCCCATATAATAAACAGCGTTTTATTTATTGTAATCGACAAAAAAGTTGCGTAAAGTCTTACTTGAGTCAGTATAGAAGTAACTTTGTTTATTTCAAAGATATATGTGCCTTACTACAAATTTCACGCATTCTGAGCTTGTTTTATCTTAAGCCTCGAATCATTATTTAATACAGTCATATAGCATCCATCGTCTGCGCTTTTTAGGCACCAAATTAAAGCATGATATACTTTAACAAAAACATTCGGACCAGAAATGCGTAATTAAATTAGCGCCCATTGTTTTATTTTATATGCCAACATAAACAATATATAGATGAGTAGAGCATAAAATTTTTAAAAAATTAGTGACAAAGCTGGGTTTCTTTTAATTAAAAATATAGAACTTGCAGATCAAAGCGAAAACTTGTGAACTCTTCGTAAATTATAATACTGAATCAAACTATTAAAATAACATTTTACATATTGCCCTAACATAACATTAAAGAAAAAATTGTGGATCTATGCATAATACTAGTAGATAAAATAACATTTCAATGTCTGAAATATCAAATTAGTAGTGTTTTCGCAAATTATTAACTTTTCTCAGTATTTATAAAATTTATTTAAGGGTTAGTTGTTTTGGTCTTTATGCTTCTGCGTCAACTTTTCTCATAAGCTTAATTATGCATAAACTTATTTGGTTACTTTTAAAATTTGTAAAGGTGCTTGCAAATAAGCGTGTAAACCTGTACAAAACTTTGTGATTTTAAAATAGCATAGATCTAGAATTCAATAGTCTACAGCACGGTTTGTGTATGCTTTGAGTACCCAATTATGACGTTAACCAATTTACAAAATGTAATAGTGAATAGTTAGTAAAGACGCGGTGAACTTGAAATTATTTAAAGCTATAGATATTTATAAGTTTTGGTCAAAAATTATAGATTTGAGGGGAAAAAATATTGTTTGATAAGACGCATGTAACTTTTTTTTTGCTTATTGTCTTCTATCACATCATTTTCCCAATGCTTTGTACAAAAATTAAAACCCAAATAATTCTCATTATGCATACGACACAATGTTTAGCGATGCGTTAAATTATCAGACCTTTAATGAACAATGTCTATAACATTTTTAAGTTCAAGTACCATTTATTTAGTGAACCTTTTCTTTCTTTTTGCTTCTTTCACTCTAGCCTTTTCTATCTCATGTTCATATCGTTGTTTTCTTGCTGGACTAATGACGTGTTTCAGAGCTCTAAGCGTTTTTTCTAGTTTTACTGAATCTAAATCAGACGCCTCTTGATTGTGCTCTTGACAAATATCAGCTACCAATTTCTCTTGTGCATTCTCTTCAGCGTCTGAAGCAAAAATCTGTAGAAGTACTATGAACTTCAATACGTGCATTTAAGGAATAGTCGCTCAATTAGACATTTAAATATCCATCACTATGCGTTTCGAATTAGGTATATCTATCAAAATTGCACATTAACATCACAATACGCATGTAAATGATTTTGCTACAACCAATCAATAACGTCATTGATAAATTTTGATTAAAATTCTTGATTGCAAAAACTTTAAAAAAAAGAGATAAATAAGATGTGCGCGGCTTGTAAGACATGTGCGGAAAATAATTAAAATTAATCTTGATCCCAAAATTAATACTCTAATCAAACATATAGTAAAGAATACAGTGCCTATTTGAGCTTTTAGGTATAACAAGCTCTGGCTAAACTATAGCGAAGAAAGTCACAAACGAAATTTTTTGAGCAACAAAAACATCAGAAAAAAAGTTAAAAGCTAAAATTGTATGGACATCCTGAACAAAATGGCAAAAAGATTTATATGCCAAGTAATATTATCTGCTATAGATTACTTGTTGGTCACTAATATACATGCAATGTAAATATGAAATTTCTAACGTTTGATACATCTTTTCGAAAAAAAGTCACTGATGGTTTAATTGTTCTCGAAAACTATCTTTCGATTGTGCCTAACTTGGTAACAATATGCTTTTAGGAGTCTCCAAATGATTTATACCGATAGAAAACTCTCAGTAATACCCAGATTTTAAACAAAGGAAAAGCATTCCCAAATGACTTAATTTTAACTCAAATGCTAAAATTTGCTATAATACTATGGTTATAAACATATTATTTTACTGCATTCCAAGATAGATATTGCCATAAAAAAGCTTTTGTCAATGTTCAACGAGGCTTATAAATCTTTTTTTGGGGTTAGTGATCGCGCAGCAATTATTTTTTTGGGTGTACAATTTTAATCACCCCCATTCTTGACAGCAAAAACCCACACGCTTGCGGTAAATTTTTCAGGCTACGGCTGATGAAAATGTATCTGAGAAATTTTTAAATTATCACATCGTTTTTTTATACTGCTATTATATCACAAACTTACTTTCTTTATGTTTTATTTGCTAAAATCTGTCCTTTTCTTTGCAATTTTACATAATTTGTAATAAAACAGCAGAAGGTATGCAGAGGAGAAAGAGAAGGTAAAATATAATAAAGCAACAGAACATAGGCGTCATACAAATTGTTCATTTTTGCAGCCATTTAAGTTAGATCAGAAAAAATGTATTCGAATAGCAAGTAACAGTAGATAATTGTGTTATTTGTTGTAAGCAATAGTTTTACACCTCTTTACTACCTTTCTAGACGATGTTAATTTTCATTACGGGTAAAAACAAAAGAGAAAGGAAATACGATGAATTTACAAAGAAAAAGGCTAAAAAACATGGCAAATAATATAAGTAAAGGATTCTTAAACGTTTATAAAAGATCAAAAAATAAGTAGAACATAGCTTATTGCAGCAATATCAGGTTGTTCTGTCTTTTTTTCTTTTCGTGCTTTTGTTTGTCTCGCTTTACAAACAAGAGTACAGAAATAAATTGTACACACAAAAAAGTGAGTGCTGTGCGTTCACTTAGCCATTTTGCTTTGTGCTCGTTTAACCAGTATACAATTTCTTCATCGTCGATATCATTCACTTAAATTTTCTATCGCAAGGCGATGGAGACAGGCATATATTTTTTCCTTGTTTGCCCCTGTTATCGTTTTTATTATGGCACACGACTTAAACAATTATGGATTTTTTTTTGATTGACAACGTGTTACTCATATCGTTTGCAATACAAATTGGATAAAAAAGGAACACAAACGATACTTTACCGACATAGCCTTATTAGAATTTCTTATTTAGGTATTTGCATAATTTTGTACCATGATAAAATTGTTCCTAAATTAACGCCGTCTAATATTTGTCCAAATAAGGCATAAAAATAAAGGATTCTGTCTTGTTAAATTGATTCTAATTAATTTGTTTCATTTTTCTTTATCCAAGATAAGAGTCTGTGGGAATTTAAGCATATAAAGACATGCGTTTTGTTGTTCATGATGTTTAAGAATACATTGTGTCCAATGATTTACAGCGCATTTTATTTTACGATTCTGTTCCAGCAGCTACATGCATCAAGCTTGAATGGCACTGAGAATATCGAAGCAGCACTCAACGGAATCATTAATGATGCCGAAAGATTTGACAAAAGCATTGATGATCTAGAGTATACAGTCATGCACCTAGAAGACTCTGTAGCTGAATTACAGAATGTAGGAAACAACCCTTTTGTGTTTTTCAATGACAAAAAATCAGATGATGTTATTTCAGTGATTGAGATAAAATGTAACTCGAAAGATGAAGCAAATTGGAAAGATCAGATGCCAGGAATTGTAAAATGTTTGAAAGAGTATGTATCTAATGACGATGAGAAAGAACATTTTAATGAGCATGCTGCAATTAGAGTGGATACGATCAGAAATGAGGATTTATACCGATACGAATTGCTATACGGTTCCACAAGCATGTACAAGCGATTTAGGGATATTATTCAGGACGATTTTATTTATCGTATCAATAGGAAAATTGAAAGTCGGCTGTATGTATATTTAAACGATTGTATACATGAAACTGTTAAACTTTATATCAACACTATGAACTCAGAAGAAATAACAGATGAAGACTATGGTCACTTAAAATGTATATTTCTGAGTGATATTTTCTTAAAAAGCTTTTTTCCACATTGCTTGGTCAATGTTACTGAAGATATATTGAAGAATATGACTAAGGGTTTCGAACAAGGTGTTATAGTATATTTAAAAAACAGAATATTACACTATAAGTCTCTGTATGCAATGGACTATCTTGATAGTGAAAATTTGATTGATGAGATTAGGAAAATATATATAAACGGATTTCGAGATTTGGTGCATAATAATATGATAAGTGCTATTGAGAAAATGGTGAATGTAATCAAAGATATGCCAATTGAACATATCAAAAAAATCTGTATAAAACATGTTACATCTGCTTTGAGAGATAAAAATTCAAATAATGACTCATCGAATGCACCTGAAAATAGCATTATTAATGACCTTTTAAAAGCACTTGCGAGTTCAGGTATGCAAGTTATACAATTCGACGAAGGCGTAGCAAACATTGGAGGATTATTTAAAGAATGTTTGAGGGAGTTTAGAGAGGTGATAGATGATAGCACAATTTTTGGAATAACATCCAAGGGGTATGATAAATCTCTAAAAATTGTTTCTAGTGAAAAAATAACAGAAGAAAATCTACCACTCTTGTGTTATATACTGAATAACACCACGTTAAATCTTAAAAATGATGCTAAACAGGTACTTTACATAAACATGCGTCAGAATGTGGATCTTGGAACAATTTCTAAGCAAATCCGAAGTTTATTTGAATATCGTGATGACGGTTCTATTATTTATGGAACAAAAAATGAGAATAACAAATTTGAACGCATAAATATTGCGTCGAAAAAACAAGGAGAAAGAAAATTGTCGGTTGGCAACATAGATATTGACACTTTGATCAATGCAGTTGGTACAAAGGAAAATCAGAATAAAGAAGCTGCAGCAATTGACATACAAAATCTGATTCAGCAAAAAATACATACAATTGATGTGGCCGATAACAAAAGGATTTCGATAACTGGTAGGTGCATTGAAAATAATGACTGTTTGAGCATTTATTATAGAAATTCTTGCAGTGAATTTGAGAACATAATAAAAATTGATGTGAGAGATATTGTGTCGACTGATGATGTGCAGGTAGATATATACAAAAAAATGATAAGAATTGAGGGTGCAAATTTATGTTCCAATCCTTTAGATTCTGATTGTTTAAACTCGCACGATGGCTACAGATTGATAAAATCCGTAACATTGAATGCAAGATATATAGCTCCTAAGCTAATACAATATCTCAAAAGCTTACAATTATTCCCGCAAGGGATGGAACACACTCCGTTGTTTGATTTCGGTGAATCACAACGCTATCAGGTCAATGATTTTACATTATGCGACACGATTATTGCGCCAGAAATACCAAGTACAGAGGTTACAAGTACATTAAACGATATTGAGCAGAAAATTGAAAGTTTTTACGGATCAAATATGAATACGGATAAGGTTATAAAGATTGAAACAAGTCTTTTTGATTTTTTAAGGCGTAACCATACTCGGGTTTGGGAAGAGCTGACAAAAGAATTCTTCTTAAACTCTCGTATCAATCAGAAAGAGCTTGAAAACGCAATTTATAAACATTTGGTTGACAGATATCATATCAATGCAAATTCGGATTACGCTATCCCAAGCATAATCAGTCGAGATCACAAAGTAGTAATAATTGCAGCAAACCGAAAAAATAGCAACACCATACTGCATTTAGTAAGAAAAGACTTAGAACCCATTAAGAGCAATTTACCATTAGCAAAGTTGTTGGATTTCTTTATGGTTGAGATAAATGAAACACTTGTTAGTGAGGCGCGCCATTGCAGTGACCATACTAAACAAGCAAATCGTTTTGGAATTAACACTACGGCCTACGTATTCCAAACAATGGCAGCTCTTAAATTTAACATGGCTGGTGATTTTGTTGAGCAATTTAAGAGAAGAAAGGATATGTTTATTGACCAATTCTACGGATTTGTTAGTCCGTTTATGCAAAAAGACATGGTCAAAGAAGAAAAGCTATCATGCGAATGCAATGAAAGCTCTGAAACTAAGAATCCAGCTGGTGATCACCCTAAAAATATTTTTGACCAAGAAATTGAAATAATTTTAGAACGACTGGAGCAAAAAATGAAAAACATCGAATTTAACTCATCAATAAGAGCTACAGTTTTTACCCTTAATTCCCCTGAATCGAGCGATATGAAAGATGTTGATGAAATTATTAAGTTGGTGAGACAGGATTAATAAAAGAAAAATGGATTAATACCTTATTTTTATACATGAATTTTTTTTATCATATAACTCAGATGTGGCGGCCTTCGTGAGGGCGGTGCGTCTATGTGTTATGGTTTAAGTATTTATTTAATGAGGTAAAATGCTTTGTATACTTTGGTCTAGAAGTATATAATAACTTATTTAATTAATCCAACTGCTCAAATACCTATAGTAAGCAATCGTAATACTATCGGTTATCTTAAGCAGATCAGATAATCCTCGTGCACCATTTAGCGCAGACGAACTATCTAGTGGTTATTTTGTTGGCATCATACCATAGCCTCATACTCTAGATGTTTCTCATCCAACAATATAGATCTCTTGTTTTACAGTATTATAGCTATTAGTGTAATTGATAGACATCTTAGAGTTCCGAATGAATTCTTAAGAGTAAAGCAAAAAGCTAAGACTAAAGCATATTAAAGATACTTAATAATGGATACCGCAAATACTCCAAATTTGTTTAGACTCTACGTGTACATCTCGCCAGATAGTGGTATTTGAGCAAAACAGCCTAAATGTAGCCTATATTGTAATACAAAGCACAAAAGGTTTTCCGTAAAGATAATTCCACCAATTGTCATGCCTTCATCGATCCAAGACCATAAGAAAAATTGCAAGGTTATTTGGACTGTTAAAAAAATTAAACTCTATGAACTCCGTTAATCAAAGCTACTTAATGAATGATTGGAGTGTAAATCAGGATTAGATGTTAATGCGAATTGCGTTACGTTTGTATGTTACTATGTAAACGACAATCTGTGGTAATTAATAAACTTATAATAAAGTAAATATTTCTAACGCAACAGCAGCATTATTTTAAGTAGGCACAAAAAAAAGATTTGGTTAGCACTAAAGGCATTTATGCAACGCGCGAATTAGATTTGGCACATTTGCGTATTCTAAGGCTATTATAAGAAGTTATTCTCGCAACGAGGCCCCGAAGGACACATGCATCTTCTGTAAAACTGATGTAGTAGAAGACGTTTGGCATATGCTAATTGTTTGCTAAGCTTTTAGGAAGGCAAGACGAAGATACCTTGCCAAACATCTGTCGAACTTTTGGAACCTAAGTCTTCAAAGGCCTCAAATCCGAAATTTGCTCTTGGATGGAAGCAGGAGCTACAGTAGATTTGCTTTCAAGCTAGTTGATGCTAAAGTCAATGGCGCACAATTTACCTTAATGATATGTTTTAAGCTAGAGTATTTTGAACGCCCCTCAAGAATCTTTTTGATCAATAATAAGAGTCTTACAGCAAAAACCTTGTTTACGCGACATTGTATCTGACGTTAAATTGTTTTTGATGTTTTTATGCTTTCAACTTTCCTGTATTGCCTAGTAATATCTACTACAATCCCAACCTATTGTCATTGCGTTCAGCTTTTCTATATGTAGATACAAAAAACCGGCTTAATGGTACAGGGGACGAAGAATCCTTAGCAACCTAATCATTGCGGACATTTTGCAATAAAAGCTTGCTGTACCATCTTTAATTCCCATTGTACACACGATTTTTATGCAATTTTAACCTTGTAAACCGAACTTAAGTGTGCAATAGTTTGTTATTTGGCATTTGCACTAAATAAATTGCCCTTTTAATCCACAATGCGCTTTCTTTGTTTTAGCATGCATATATTGTAAGGCACAGATGACCAAATGCCTGATATACGATACATAAATTAATAGTATTGTAAGATCACCGCGCATTTACAAATCATAGTACTTTAATCAGGTACTGAAATGAATTTAGGGCTAGTGTTGCAATGAAAGCATATATTTTTATAAAATCGATTATTATAAGATTTCAAAGCTATACTTGTTATACCATTACTTTCTTTACGATTTAGACCTACTGGATTTTTCTCGAGTAAAGCATCATGTAGTCTCACCTTGTAAACAAATGATCTCAATGTTATTACTGCAAAACTTGTCTAATTTAAATTTGGTCAGTTTAGGTTTTCTTATAATATCACTTCATATTTTTGACCTTAAAACCTCCTACTTATCAAAACATATTTTCTATACATTTTCATTTCCCATGTTTTTCCATTGTGTTTCACAACTATTCTCTTTTTCCCTAATCTCACATTTTCTACACCCTTAATTATGCAAGCACAAAAACAGAAATACTTCATACTTACAAAACCATCCGCTTCACAAGTCCAACTCAGCAACACCCAAGCCTGTCTCACTCTCGTAAACATCATTAAGTCTTGTCTCGGCCCCAAAAGCTATCAAAAACTCATTCTTACAAAGATCAACACCCTCGAAACAACCAATGATTGCAACTCCATTCTTCGCGAATTAGATGTCAGTCA
>MINK01007377.1:0-11728 GCA_001735545.1 Phormia regina
TTTTTGTTGTTGTTGTAGAGCATCCGGTTGTGTTTCTTAAAAAGGCGCTTTAATTTAATGTTTGTTTTTATTTTCAGAGAAGATTAAAAAACAAAAACAAAAAAAAAAAAAAAAAGAATTAAAATAAAACTCAACTCATTAAATATAATGTTATTTTAAGTAACAAATAATAATAACAATAATTAATAATAATAAAACAAATACAAAAGAAAATTATTTAATACTTTATTCATTTAACATATAAGTAAAAGTACAATAACACTTTTACCACATACATACATTTAAAAAAAAAGTACTCGTATTAGAGTGTATACAAGATTGAATAACAAATCATAATAATTTTTATTTTAATAACTTGCAAAACCTTTGTTAAATGATTTGCTGCTTAATCTTTTTTAATTGTTTTACTTTTTTTTTCTCCCAGCATTTTCTTTTTTTTAGGATTTTGTTGAGTTTGCAAAATTTTTTAAATAGAGAATTCTGTTAATTTTTTTTCTTTTCCCTATTATTTGCTTTTTTTGTCATAAAAAAAACTGCAATTTAACTTAATGTTGTTTCTATTCCCTATAAAATAATTTATTTTTTAGTTTATTATATTTTTTTAACAGCTGTATTTTAGTTAAGTTTAAATTTATTAAAACAAAAAACTTATTTAATACTAAAATGATTATTAAAAACAAAATATAATAAAACCATTAAACAAACCTGAATGTAGTGAAAAATTACGTATTTATTTTATAATGTGTATTTATTTAAAAATTTTTATGGTAAAACGTTTATACTAGTAAAGAGCAAAAAAAAAAAATTGTCCAAAAGTTTTTTATATACATTTTTTTGCCAATTTCGAATTAGTTAAATATCATTTTCGAACATTATTAATGTTTGCTTCGCTTCCTACAGATCTGTAGCTGTTGAACGACATTAGTTTTGTAGAACTGTCATCATGTCATTCGGGTTGTGGAAACAACGACTTTTTAGTCAGTTTTTTTTTATATTAGGGAAGTGTTGAATATTATTATCGGTTATATTTTAATGGCCATCAAACCTTATTAAATCTTTGTTTAATATGTATTGGATATCTAATGTACTTCTTAAATTAAATTTAAACATAAACTAGACAAGTGTTGTTTATGTTTGAATTCAAATTGAGCTCCATTTGAGAAAAAACGATAATTTTGGAAGTTAATACCAGAAGTTATTCTGCAATCAATTTTGAACCGGAAGACAAGTTTAAGTTGAAGAAAATATAAATTTTATTAAAGATTTATTGAGAAATATTCCTAAAAAGTTGTTATTTTTTAACAGAAAGGAATCTGGCGGTTTAAATAAAAATACTGTCAGAAAAAATGTAAAAAATTCATGTATCACAATTATGCATTAATATTTTAAATACATTTAAAAAATTATGTTTGTGAAAGATTTGGTAATAAAAATATTTCTGGACATAAATATTTTTATGATGATAAAAATATATAAATAAAAGTTATTTGCAAGGTATTTAATTCTCATTGTTTCCTAAATATCTTTTTGTATGTGCTTAAGAAGTAATATAGTATTTCTTCGCACTACAAAGAAGAACATCATAAAGATCAATCAATGAAGAGTAGAGTTGGGCATAATCGTTCATTTTACTGTTTCATTCACAGCGTCCATAATTGTAAAATGATTAATTTCCTTTATCGTTCATTTTTTAAACAAATGAAACAGCTGTTTGTGACTTTATCTGGTCGATTAATTTTTGAATGAAGAGACAACAGATGAACCTAAAACAAATGTTTTATTTTGTGTTACAAGAATTTATTACCAAAAATTCAAATTGTTTTTAAAATTATTTATGAAAGCATAATAGATATGTAGGTATATGGTATGTATACCTATATTAAGAAAATAAATACATAAATTAAAGTAACAAAAATTGTTTCTAAAGAAATATAAAAACGATGCAAAAATGAATAAAGAACGAATTAGCATCGTTCATTTTACTGATTCGTTCAATTGAATCGATTCGTTGATGAATGACCCAACTTTTCAGTGAAGAATGAAGAGAAAGGTTTGCAAGCATGCGTCATATTCATTAACCATTATCCGAATATGCATTACTACTAAATCACAAGTTCTGGATCTTGTTGATTTATTTGTATATTTTCAAATATTTCTAACTTAATTTCTCCAGTATAGTTGTGATAATATTTGGGATCAATTTGTAAACAATTTTGGACATCTAACTAATTTCGAAATGATTTGCCATATTTTCAACTCAGATCGGCTGTTTATCATCTTTGGATTCAAATTTGATTACTATTAATTTACAAAAACGTTAAATAAAATGCACAATTAATTCCATATGTGATAAGAACAAATAACGCAGACAGATTGTAATTAAAATAAAGTTTTTTACCTTTGTATTTGTGGAAAGAAATTTAAACATTTAAATAAATATGTTCACGAACGCACAAACTTGCCGCAATTTTGAGTTCAGAGGAAAACAAAATTGTGCCATGAAAAATTGCTGTATGTGAACTCCGACATAGCTCTTTAATAAGGATTATTGAAATTTTCTTAATATTACATATGAATTCTGTTCGAATAATTTATTTTTTATTTAAACTATTTGCTCTTTCATGTATACTTTCCTTTTAAAAACTGCTACTTGCAATTACACTTATTACTTGAACATTTAATTCTCCTCTAAATTTTTTTTCATGGCAATAATAACTTCTTTTTCTGTTTATGTCAATAATATACTATAAACAAATTTTCAACTACAATTAAATGCACGACATGGCTCTTTACGACCGTTGTTATTTAGTATTTTATGATTTGTTTACTTTTTTCTTCCTCATTTTAGTGTTTCCCAGGATTTCGCTTTCATTTTAATAGAAGTTAGAAAAAAATGAAAGTTTTGTAAATTCCTAGCACTATATTTATTTTAAATTACATAAAACTGAAAACAACTTAAAAATATATATAATTTCTAAACAATTTTTGTATAGAAAAAAAAATTGTTTCGAATTGAAAAATTAAACAGTAATTAAAAGAAAATTTAATAAGTTTCTAAATAATTAAAGGTGTGATATAAAAATAGTTTTATAAAATATAATGATATATCTTTATATTTATGCTATTAAAATATAGTATTACACCCTTAATTAATTTTATTTTTATTGAAACTTAAAAAGTAATAATTATTATTTAACTTTTAAGATTAACTGTATTATTGTTTGTATAATTTGTTGCTTTCTTATATATCTAATATACTAAACTAAAACTTAAGACTTATTTAATCCCCTATACAAACTATGTAAATTATTATTTAGTGTTAGTATTACTTAAAACCCCACACAATTTTGAACACAATTGAATTTAATCATATAATTACATAAAATTCAAAAACATTACTCAGTTGTGTTTAAAACTTTGCTTTCATCACAGCAAGATTTAAACTCTCAATCAATCATCTATCATTCTCTCTCATTTAGTCTTAAGAATATTCATCACATAAAGCATTTTTTTTTAACAGCTTTGTTATGCGTCCTTAATAATCCAAATATCCTCCTCGTACTCCTATTCCTTTTTATAAAAAGGAAAAGTTGTTAAAGTTTATGAATAATAAAATAAAACAAAATAAAAATTCAACAAAATCTCCCGCATGAAAACAAAATATATAATCTTAAAAATATTTAACAATAAAATAAATATATATATTTTTTTAGCAAATTAAAATCATAAAGTGAAAATTTAAAACTAAAAAGAGAAACTCATTAAATCTACAATATCCTGATATATCTGTAAATTTCATTTGCTTTTTAGAAGATTTTACTTAAATTAAGAATTAAAATAAATAAAAACAAAATGTCCTGTTTAGCTTATTTTGGTATGTACTAATTTTAATTTAAGATGTATGTATACTTAAACTATAAACCATTTTTAGTTAATAAACCATTTTGTTTCTAAGTTAATTATTTCAACATAGTGGATCATTTTAGTTTAGAATAAAAATGCGAAATAAATAAAACGAAAAAAACCCGTTATATATTGTATGTATGTATACAAGAAAATTGATCATTAATATGACAAAAGTGAAAACCAAACACACACTCAAATGAGAGTAGAAAAAAAATCCAGAAATTAATTATAAATAATAAAAATTATTACATTATATACTAAATGAATGTTTTATTTCTAAAGATGACCTAAAGATATCTAGATATCAGCGAAAAATAAGGATTGTGAAAAGTTTTTATTAACACATAGTAGATGATTTCTTTAAGATAGTAGCAAATAAGCAATCATACATTTGATTTATTACAAATTAAAATAGATCTTTAATTTTGTATTTTAACATATTTTGTATTATCTTCGACAAATATGTTATAAAGAGATCGTTGGAAGATCATAATATATTTTATTATTGAGAGAAATTCATACTACTTAACTGACGAATAAATTACACCATTTACAGACAATGTCTCGCCAGACAATTTATAAAGTATTTTTGAATATTTCGCCAATTATATTTTTGCGCTATAGATTTTTCGAGCTATTACGGAAAATGAAGAAAATATTGAAAAAAAATATTAAGCAAATGTAAATGAGGTATTATAAGATATACAGGATAATTATTATCAATTTATTTGTTTAATCTTGCAGAATTTAACCTTTAATATTATGAATTGGACATAATATCGTTATTGAAATTTGTAATTAAAAGAAATCAAAATTTTAAATGACTTTAAGTTAAGATTTTTATATAATAAAACACCCATCGCTTTAGAAACAAATTCTGTGTCAATTTACCCACTTTCGTCCGCCTTAAATTATATTATCTTGTAAACAAAGATCATTTCGTGCTTTTAATGATAATTTGATCAAATTTAGAAAATATGACTATTTTGGTATAACGCCGAAAGACTATTGAAATTGTTTACATATATCATTCCATTACAGCGTCCATTCAAATGTTACATTGGAATAGGTTTGTACCAAATTTTATCGGTCCATAATTAATCACAGCACAAATATAAGACACGAAAATTACTTTAAATTGCATATAAACTACATATGTAAATGACAGTTTTACGCAGAATACTATGATGAAGATTCAAAAGAAATCAATTTTTATAATATTCGATTTTTTTTTCTTGAATATTATTGGTTTTATTCAAGAAAGTTTTATTATTCGATTACTCAAGAGCCGATTTTGAGAACCCTAATACGTATTTTTCATTTTAAAATTAAATGTTTACATCTCTGTCACAAGGTCTGGCATCACTAACAAAAAATTCAGTTATTTATTTTTTGTTTATTTTTTCCAATTTTACATTTCAACTGTCTGCGCTTTATACAAATTTAAATTAATATAAAAAAATAAATGCACTTAATAACATCGGTAAGTTGATCCCATGAATAAACTTTTTATCTGGGACACATGGCATGACGACCACCGTCAACAGCCAAACTGACACCTGTAGTAAATGTGGCCAAATCACTAGCCAGGAAGCAAATGGCATTTGCAACCTCATCAGCAGTACCAGGACGACCCAAAGCATGAGTATTTTTCGAATGTTCCAAAAATTTGGCATAAGTTTCAGCGTCCATACCACCTCTTTTGTGTAGATTAGTAACGGTAACACCAGGATTAACACAATTAGCACGTACACCCTTAGCCGCTAATTCCAATGCAACACAACGGGTAAATTGATCAACACCCATTTTAGAAATGTTATAGGCCAAGACACCCGGGAAAGAACGAATACCATTAACACTGGACACGTTAACAATATTGCCTTTAGTTTTGATAAGTTCAGGCGTAGCCAACATAGTCAAATGATACATTGAACGGAGATTAGTATTCATTACACGATCAAATTGTTCAAGGCTTGTTGTTTCAATACTGCCGGTCTCTATGATGCCAGCATTATTTACCAAAACATCTAATTTATGTTGATGTTTTATAGTCTCTTGCCATAACTTGGCGGTGTCGGCTTCTTTAGAAATGTCTCCAACTACCACTTGAGGTTTTTCCTTACCCACTTCTTGACATTGTTTGGCTACTTTTTCTAAATTTTCAACATTACGACCGTTTAGTGTAAGTATGGCTCCTAATTTGGCAAATTTAACGGCAGCAGCTGCTCCTATACCGGAACTAGCACCTGTTATCAAAACTACCTTGCCAGCAAAGTTCATGTTTTCAAAAGTACAAAAAATTTATTAAATAAAAACAGTTAAAAAAACAATTTATTTGTTATTTTGTTGCGTAATATTTAAGTTTGTTTTGTTTAGTGGTCCCGGCTTGTGGTCCGTGCTATCAACAATTGTATTCTGTGAACGACTAAAATTTTTTATTTTAAATGTGATCGTCTGATTAAATTTAATATAATTTTTGCTTTGGTTTTTCTTTTTTATGTATTTTTATTTTTGTTTTGTTTTCATCAATTGTTAGTTATCGCATTTCTTTTTTGTGTAAATCGGGGATGAGAAATAAGCTAAATGCGGTGGGCCTTGTGCAAATATTTACCAATTTATTCTTTGTGAATAATATTTTTATGTTCTAACTTATTAACCTTATTTGCTATATATGGAAGGAATATTAATTTTAATAGCTTGGGACTAAACAAGATTATCGGAAATATTAAAATTTTAATTTCTTACTTTAGTATTTTTGTGTGGAAGGTTTAAATAATGTTTTTCTCTGAGTGTCTCGAAAAACTTAAAAAATTAAAATTCCGGCATTTTTATACAAAATATTAGTTTTGTTCCCATGGAGATAATATGGTTATGTTGTAAGTGCTTTTAAATGAGAAATATATTAAATTTTTAAAGACCTATTACTCATAAAGTGAGAAAGAGTGGACACAATTTTTTATATCTTTCATCACGAGTTAAAGTACATCCGAATCAGTATAAGAATTTTTTTGAAATCAATTGTTCATTGATCTCAACATTTTTTAATTTAATTTGTTTGGAGATCAATGCTATCATTTAACGATATAAATGCCAAATTTGAGAATTTTATTTATTTTTCCCAAAAGAAGAAAATTAACTTATTTTTTCCCCAAAGTTAAAGGTTATACTTTAATATTGAGTACAAATGTTAAGTTAACAACCCTATAAATGTTAACACTTGCATAAAATTGATCATCAGCCGGAAAAAACGTACTACTGAAACCATTTTTTTTTTTAAGTTTAATAACAATTTAATAAACTACAATAATAATTTGTAATTTTATGTACATTACATTTCTGATGATATATAATATAAGCAATATGCTCATATTCAATAACAAAGTGAATCTGATATTAAATTTCAATATTTAAAGATAAAAGATCAATTATTAAAAAAGAGATTTTTAAAATCGTTTAAAGCTTTATTATACATTCATTTACATGTTCTCATTTAACATTTAAAAACATTCAATTATCACATTTAAGGCAGCTAAATAATTAAATTATCTAGGACACATAGCATGACGACCACCATCGACTGGCATATTTACACCTGTTATAAAACTTGCCTTATCACTAGCCAAAAAACAAATAACACCAGATACCTCATCGACCTCACCAGCACGTCCCAAGGCGTGTGTAGATTTTGAATTCTCTAGGAACTTAGCATATGCCTCTTCATCCATGCCGCCACGCCTATGAAGTTCAGTTATAATAACACCAGGATTAACTGAATTACACCGTACCCCAGCTAGGGCCAATTCCAAAGCCACACATTTGGTAAATTGATCTACGGCCGATTTAGAAACGTTGTAAGCCAAAACATTGGGGAATGATCTTAAACCGCAGACACTTGAAATATTAACAATATTTCCTTTGGTTTTCTTCAATTCTGGCACAGCCAACATAGTCAATTGATATAGGGAACGGATATTTGTGTTCATAATACGATCAAATTGTTCCAAGGAGGTATTTTCAATTGTACCACTTTCAATAATACCAGCAGCATTTACTAAGACATCTAATTTCTTAAATTTGGCTATAGTTTCTTTTATAATATTTTCCACATCTTTTTCGTTGCACATATCAGCTTTAAGTTGTAAGTGTTTGCTGGAATTTTGACATTTTTCAGCAGTTTCCTTTAACTTTTCAACATTACGTCCGACTAGTACCAAATCAGCTCCTAATTTTGCAAATTCTTGGGCAGTTGCGGCTCCAATGCCCGAACTGGCTCCAGTGATAAGTACTACTTTTCCGTTGAAATCCATTTCCGTGTGCAAATTATAACACGAAATTTATACATATGAATATAAATTATGTGTGAGTGGAAATATACTAAAAAACCGGTGATTGTGTCCTAAATGTTATTGACAAAAAATTTGGAGTCGCCAGATTTTTGCGTTAACCTGTTGATTTGAAGAAACGATAATTTTTGCTGATACTGTTTGTGCCGACAATGGCAGCACCAACAAACAGTATCAGCTGTTCACTGTAAGTACAATGTTTTGTTGCTTTTATAATTACCTTTAAACGAATGCAGCGACAATTTAAAACCGCCATCTTGCTTTACTCTACTTCTATATTTAAGTCCCTAATTTCTTAATTCACACTCTTTGCCTCGCTCTCAATATGATAGCTGTGCAGTGAATTTAGAAACGGCTAAAAAAACCAGAACTGCAAATTGCTGCTGACCAAATGTAATCAATACCATAACGTACCGTCCATACTAGTCTTTTTCTTGTTCGCACATGAACAAAACGTAGGCAGAGAAATGCACATAATTTTTTCCTTTTTGTTTTGAGTGGGCAGAACATTTGTCGAACAAATCATAATTTTTTGTTTGCCGATAGTGTCACTTCGATACTTTTACATTCAAAGCCTCTTCTTCCGCGTACAAAATGACGTTTGATGTTAGACATGGTTGCTCGAACAATTGTGCGAACAAGAACAAAACATGAACATGTTGGGTCCACACTATCCAAATGCATATGCGCACAAAATTTTGTTCATTGCTCGAACATGAAAAAAGCGTGTGTGGACGGCGCGTATCAAACAGTACATTCTATATTAGAAGCTGATTGTGACAGCACACACTGCTACTGCATACGCGCTATTGTAATTTGTGCTTATGTTTGTTTTCATAAACAAATTATAAAATTTTAAGATATGTAATATTTAAATAAAAAAATCTTTTTGAATATGCATTAAAACTATTAATGTAATTCAATAGAGGACACCCCCAGGCAACTGTATAAAATATTGAATTAAAAATTAATTTAAAACACTTTGAACCTATGTTTATGAATTTTGTTACAGCCGTTTTCACAAAAAAATAAATAAATAATAAAATAATAAATAATAAAATAAATGTACGATAAATGCTAACTTTTTGTATATAAATTTCCATAATAAAAAATAGTAAACCTTTATAAAGCATACATTATATTTTTTGAATGCGGATGTTAATTTTTAAGCATTTCTTATGCAGTTGGTATTATCGATTGGCGAAAAATCGTTTTTTTTTTTCGTCTGGTGTAGGTATTTTTAGTGTATAATGTATATTTTTAAGAAATCGTCTCTTCGCGTCCATGCAGCTTATTACAATGCATGTTATGCGGTTTATTGTGGAGACCATTTGAGCCCATATAATACTAGGATTCGGCAAAGAATCCACTTAGAACAACGTAGGTTACCCTAGAATTTTTAAGAATTCAAAAAATGAAAATTTCGAAAATTTTGCATAGTATCCGAACTGCAATGACACTCGAAATTTGAAGTGCAATAGTTAAAAAAGTAATTTGTTGCTCCTTACATCTGGGGTTAAATGGACCCACTTTTGAACCAATGTGCTCTATAAGACGATGCAATAACTGGGAAATAAAATGATATGTTCAACTTTCATCCGGCTAACAGCCAATTTTGAACCGCCGACGGCCTTAAAATTGTTCGACGCAGGTCTCTGAGTGCTGGACACTTGAAAATTCGATCAAAAATTAAAAAAGACGGAAACCTACGGCAAAATATGGATTTTACCGATAAAGTTATTATTGTTACGGGATCAAGTTCAGGAATTGGTGCTGCAGCTGCCGTTCATTTTGCTGAACTTGGTGGATTATTAACTTTAGTAGGACGCAATGTTGACAAACTGCAAGAAATAGCCAATAAGATTCAAGCCATCAAAGGACAGTCTCCTCTTATCGTTAAGGCCGATATGGCCAATGAAGAAGATGTCAAGCGTATTGTTAGTGAAACAATGGGAAAATATGGTAAAATTGATGTTTTAGTTAATAATGCTGGTGTTTTGGAAACTGGTACAATTGAAACTACTAGCCTGGAACAATACGATCGTGTTATGAATACAAATATACGGGCCGTCTATCAACTAACTATGTTAGCGGTGCCAGAATTGTTAAAAACTAAAGGTTCCATTGTTAATGTGTCCAGTGTTAATGGTATACGTTCATTCCCAGGTGTTTTGGCTTATAATGTTTCTAAGGCTGCAGTTGATCAATTTACTCGTTGTGTTGCTCTTGAATTGGCACCAAAAGGTGTTCGATGCAATTCCGTCAATCCAGGTGTTATCATAACCGAAATTCATAAGAGAGGTGGTATGAATGAAGAAGCCTATGCCAAATTCTTAGAACATTCTAAAACTACTCATGCCTTGGGACGTCCTGGCCAGGTAGATGAAGTGTCAGGTGTTATTGCATTTTTGGCTAGCGATAAGGCTAGCTTTATTACTGGTGCTAGTCTGCCAGTCGATGGTGGTCGCCATGCTATGTGTCCTAGATAAATTTTGGTTAAAGTTTTTGTTTTCCCAAAATGCATTTGTTATTTTTATTATTAGGCATTTTGGTGTAAATAAATTTGTGTTATTTGTATATTTTTGATTATGAAAAAAAAAAAATGTTTCATTCATAATAATTAAAATATGAATTTTCAAATTATTCGCTTATATTAACGATTTTTTACAGCTGTATTAAATGAATTTTATTATTTTTAGCACTTTTACTTTTCTGTTGTGGAATGATTTAAATTAGGTGTTAAAAAATGGTTAACATTTGTTCATTTATATACCTAATTGATGTAAATTGGGAGTTTTAAATATATATTATTTTCATGTATGCTTACTTGAGCTTAAAAAATGAGATACCAATAGTATCATCGTAAGGAGAAACGTAACATAAAATGCAAAAGAACTTAAAAAACTGGGTTTTGATTGTTAGTCGACAGAAAATTCTCAATTAAACAAGATTAGTATATTAGATGGAATTTGTCGTGCTTAAAAAGAATTTGCATCAGTTCCAGATGTTTTATAAGTCTAGTATTTCCACCATTTATAAGTCAATTAAAGTTGTATATTTTACTATAATTTAAGAACCCTTAAATTATACGATTTAAATAAATAATTACCATGAAATAATTGTTGAGGTTTCCAAAAATATTTTTTACCCCTTTTTGTGTATAGCTGCCATTTCAAGTCCGATTGTAGAATCTGAACTTCTTTAATGATTTTTAAATCTGATATAAAATTCTAGATGACACTTATGGCATATGGGATACATCCCTCATAATGTAAATTAATTATACCCTTCACCACCAAAGATGGTTGGGGTGTTATGTGTTTGTGCAAATATTGTAACGCAAAGAACAAATTTTCCTACACCCACCTTAAAAGTATACCGTTCGACTCAGAATCACTTTTTGAGTCGATTTGACGATGTCCGTTCGTCCGTCCGTCTGGTTGGCTGTTCATGTAAAGCTTGTGCGCAAATTACAGGTC
>MINK01007377.1:20352-39656 GCA_001735545.1 Phormia regina
AATCAAAGCGATTCCAAAACCTTGTTTTTTTTTTTTTTTTTTGGAAATAATTCTGAAAATTTTGAACATTTGGAAATATTTCAAAATATTTTGCATAGGCAGTGATGAGGTGTTTTCGTGTTCATTTGGAGAAGTACAAGTTTCTATTAGGTTTTAAGCAAAAAATATTAACTTTTTATACAAGTGTTTGGATGTAAGAAAATGTAAATACGACGACTGATAATTTATAAAATATGTTAGTGAAATGTAACTTCGTGAAAGAATTTAATAAGGAATCTGGAGATTATTTTTAAAAATCAATAAAACATGTTTAGATGTTATATTTAATAGATAAGACAATACAAACATTAATGAAGTGTGTAGGGCACAGAATATATAAATATTCCATTATAGTCCAAAACCTCTGTTTATGTACCGCCAAATAAGGCAATCTACAAACTTGCAAAATTGTTTCACATAAATAAATACAAATTTATAGAGGTAAGGTTTTTTCATTAATTAATTTCACTTATAGAAATACTTAAAGAAAGTATATTTCTTAAAAAATCCTCTTTTTTTTGACTAATTTTCGTTTTTAACATCTAATATGTGGATTAACAATTTACGCAACAATATCTAGAAACTATCCTAAATAACATCACTTAATATTATTTTATTTAAATTACTATTTTTTAAATTAAACAATTTTTTTAAGGGAATACATAAAACCAGATTTCCGTTTTCGAACGGAAATCTTTCATTTTGTTTCCGTTAGAATTGGAAATGGAATTTATTAGCACAAAAATGGATTTCCTTGGATAGTTATTGTCAAACAAATTCATATTGCATTTTATAAACAGACTAATATTTGTTTTATGTTTTTAAAGGTAAAACCGATAAAAAGTTTTAAAAATTCTTCAAATTTAGAATAAATGTAATATAATTAAATAAATTACAGGCAATAAACAATCATCTTCTTAAATAAATACATACTCATGCGTATGAATTATTTACTGCTTCTATAATGTACAATATTGTTTTAAATATTTTCTTTAAATTTAATATATTTCGTTTACCAATTAAAAACAAAATAATAAAAACAACAAAAAACTCCTCTTTATCTTTAAAAAAAGAAAATTCCCCATTTATTAAGCACACAAAAAAGCAACACTGTTTATTTACTATTTGCACAACTGTTACTCAATTCATATAAAAGCAAAATTTCAACTCAATACTCTCTTAGTAGTTTGACATTTGTCGTTGATTAGAGTTTAACTAACGTGAAATTAAAGAAAACAGAACGAATACCACCAACAACATACATACTTTCAAACTCGCACAACAAAAAGAAAATACAATTTTTATTAATAAATAGCGCTGGTGTTACTTTTAAAAGGAATTTTATTTGGTTATTACTTTAAACAACACAACAAATAAAAAATATAATAATAAAAGTGATAAAAGATTTAAAATTTCCATATGAATAAAAAGAAACAAGTTGTAACAAAAAGAATTTGATAAAAGTGAAAAGCTGTATAAATAAAGCAAGAATATTTTTTATACACTCTGGCATTTTGTGATTATGTTAGACAAGAAAACGAATTTTTATCTTAATTATGAAAAACCAAGTGTAATTCTTTTTGTACTACATAGAAAATAAAGGTTTAATTTAAATGTTCTCTTAAACAAAGACCCCTAAAGGAACGAAAAATACATAAAGAATAGCATTTGCAATAATAAAGAACTGCCAACGTCCTCAATTCAATAAAGTAATCATCAACGCTAAATACAACGACAGACGTATTGAACAACTACCACAACAAAAATAACAAATAATAACAAGAAGAAAATTTATTAAAAATACCTACAACAACCACAATATCTAGTATTCAAAATTAAAAACAAAGTGTTTAATTAGTTAATTACTTAAAAAAAAAAAAGAAAACAATTAAACAACCCTCAAAAGTAAGTTTTGTGTAAAATAATTTACTTTTATTGATTAAAAAAAATCCTTTGTACATTTATATTTTAAATTTTAACAAATATGTTGTTTTTCTATCGTTTCTAACAAATATATTCTAATTGCAATATTCGTGTCAAAATTTACACATACGAGCACAACAACAAATTTCAATAACAATTCCGTGTTGCCATTGCTGAAAAAACCATTGTTATGATGATATTTTAATGTAAAATTTTAAACATGTTTTTAGCATATAAAGCTTTTATTTATTTATTTCGCAACTTTCAACCATCAAAATGTGATTAATATTCTTATTTTTAACTTGACAAAGACAAAATTATTTTTTAATATATTTTCATGAAAAAGCATAATTTTGTAATATGATCACAAAATTATGCATTTGCTTTTTTTAATTCGGAATTGAATTTAAAATTTTTAATCTAAATCTGAATCTTTTGCGACAAGCTTTTTAATTAATTAAAAACTAAAATAAATCCTTCCAATGCTTCCATTTTTAATTTTCAATAAAAAAATTGGTTATAATAAATTTAAACATAGAGTAACATATAGTGACGAAATTCTCGATTAACAATTAAACAATATTGTTGTCTTGTAAACAATAATGTGTTTTTATTTTCTTTTGCAACAAGAAAATATATTTGATTACGTGTATTTTGTTGTTGCATGAGTTTGGTTTTTAACAACCGAATTAGGTTTTTGACAATTAGTTTCGTCTTTTGTTACTCTTTAATAAAATTTTCAGATTTATTTTTATTTTATACTGAGTCTCATATATTAGTTTTTGACTAGTTTTTGGAAAAACTCAATGAATTTAACCATCACTGTTTACATATCATTTTATTATGTTTTTTCTTTTGGCCCGTTTTTCATTTGCAAAAATATTTTTACAAATTTTTTCTTTAAATAAAGATTTTACACATAAACACTTTCTAATTCAAAAAATAAAATGTTTAAAGAAATTAAAATTATGAACAAACAAAAATTTTATGGGTATGGGAGTTTAGTATTTTTTGTTGTGTTAAATAATTAAAAAACTGGTATCAAGATGTTTTCTGCCTTTGAAATGTATGAAAAAACAAGTCAATTCCTTTGCGTTTTTTCAGGAAATGACTCGGTTTTCATAAATCCATTGTATCAGAACATATCATAAAAAAATAATATGAAATCTAAAATGATAATATTTATATGCTCGGAAATAGCAGTTAAATACAAAAAAAGCTATCTTTTTCTAAAAAAAGTTTAACTACAAAAGTCCAGAAGACAAGAAGTAAAGTATTTTAAAATTTGTACCTTAAAATAAATTTTAGATTTCATTATTTCGTTTTTATCCTTCAATTAATTTTCTGGTGCCACAACTAATACTAGTTCTAACGGAGTTTAAATAATTGTATATCTACCTATATCTATCTTTCAAATTTAATGTTAAACTTAAAAAAAAACTATTACTATTGTTTTTTTTTTTGTAGAAAGGGTTGAAGTTTCAATGATTATTACATTAGATTTTATAGATTTTCAAAATTATTCTCACATTACAAATTATGGTAATTTTTTTATTTTAAATATGTACATAATTATGCAATTAACACTTACTTTATAACAATTATATTTAAATAAAAAATGCAATTATATTTAAATTAAAAAAATAAATAAAAACAAGCAGTAATTTATTTTATAATTTATACAAAAGTATTTATTTTATAATTGCAATTTTAATGGTGACATTTTAAAATATTGTTTTTTTTTATTTTTAAATATCTTATCTATAAATTATTTTTTATTTGTATGCAACATTTACTTCCTTTTTTGAAAAATTTTTATCTAGAAAAAAAAGCAATTTCAAAACATTTAATTCTTTTACTTACAAATGACAAAATTATTTATTTGAAATAAGAAAAATAAGAAAATCTTTATAATTCTTTAAAAAAGATTTTAAAAGTATTTTATAGTTTGCATAACATAAAAGTAAAAATGATTTTCACATAATGGCAACACTGTTGATATGAAAATTCCTCATTTTATTATTTTGCTTCCGCTCAAATGAGTACGATATAGATTTTCTCTTTTTTAATTTTTGTTTTCTTTCTCTTACTATGAAGCAAAAATAATATTGTTATTGTTGTATCTAGTATATACTTTTATGTGTATTTTTAATGCAAATTTTAAAATATTATAAAAAATTTCGTTTTTTAACTGATAAATTTTTAGAAAAATGTTTTTTTTTTTTTAGAATTTTATAAGTATTTTTATTCAATTATCATTAATCATTATGCATGTCTATCGTATATTTGATTGTATTTTTGTTTACATTTTGTTGCTCTTTATAGAGGAAGCACAATAACTTTTTTATTAATATTTTTTTTTGTTAAAATTTGCTTATAATTTGCATATTAATTTGTTAAATTTATTAAACACGTTTTCGGCAAATTTTTATATTCAGTCAAGCGTAACATTTTTTTGGTTATATAGAAAATTATTCAATTTTCAGATTGATAATAATAGTAATAAAATATATAATTTTTGTAATTTTACAGCTACTAAGTAGGTACATATTTAACTAATTATTGCGAAATGTTTAAACAAAATGTATGAAACCTTTTCTTTATTTCATTTTAAATGCAACAATTAGTTGTAGAAAACTTACTGATACACATTATTATGTGATATATCATTTTTCTTCCAAGTATAATTGTAATTTAAGTAGATGCTATTTATTAATTATAACTTGTTTCAATGTGTTTTATTTATGTTTTTATTCAAACTGTGTTTAAATAACGGTCGGATAACACCCACCTTCTGACTTACTCATTGGCAATTTACACATTTATTTAATATTAGATGAATAATGTCTTTCTGATTTACAATTTGATATCAATTACATTTATTTTGTTATTATTGTTTTTAAATTTCATTAACAATGACCTTCATTTAAACAATTGTGTTTATTTCTTATATTACAAATGTTGATTTCTTTATTTATCTTGAATATTTTTTGTAAAATATATTTATATAACTTGTATTTTCCGTTGTTCTTATTTCTGTGAGGGAGAGTCATTTTGCAACTTCAATTTCGTTACAATGAAATTTCAAAGAAATTTCTTTTGAAAGTATTTCTTAAAAGAAAGAAGGTTGTCACAGTTTATACGGCAAAATTATTGTCTTATTTATTGGAAGAAAATTGTTATACCGTGCGCTTCATTTGCAATTAGTTTGGCCATTTAAAGTTGTTTACCGTAACAGATACCGTTTCCCTCTGTACCGGTATTTTAGTTTCGGTATTTTAAAAATACAATTTTTTCAAGATAATAAATATGGAGATAAGAAAAATAAAATTATCTTTTATAATGAGTCTGTTAATCGCAATAATTATGAAATATTGTTTTAAATAGAACTTTCATTGTTTGCTTTTTAGTTATATCTTTTGCAATAAACAAAATATGCAATATGAACGTTCTGTTGGAATTAATGATATGTTCTTAGTTAACTGTTTGATATTTGTTTCTATGAAGATTTCTCCCCATAATTTTGGTTTCTTCAAAACACCGAAAATTTGTCTTAAGAAAGTTACAGCTTGGACCAGCTTTAGAGGATTCGCGGGAAATTTGCTATTTTTCATTTAAAAATTTTCGAATTTTTTATATGAATTTTATTATTCTTTAAATTGCTTGTATAGGTCGAATCTTTGGTGTGAATTTAAATAAACATGATGTCAGCACTAAGAAGAAGTGAGTAAAAAATTAAAACTCATTTTGTAAGATATAAATTTGTCATTGTTACGGGCAACGTCCGGAACTATTCTCTAGAAGTTTGGAAAAAACATTAAGAAAGTTAAGAGAAAAAACATAGCCATATCGGATCATATAGCATCATAATGAACTGCCCTATTGAAGCTACAAACAATTTTATACGATTTAAAATCACATTTCGGAAAAGTCAATTATCTCGGATTAAATACTTTAATTTATGACAATTAAAGTAATTAAAGTGGGATCTCGAAAAGTCGAAATTTTTTTCCTACTATCGCGGGAAATCGAAAAATCTGAAAAAAATTGTATACTGACGTTTTCATAAAAGACAATCCTCTCGGATTAAATACTTTTATTTAAGATTATTAAACTGGGATCTCGAGAAGTCGAAAATTTTTTATTTTGTGCATAAATTCCTCATTTCTTTCTTACTTTTCATAGCTCCGAGAGTCCAAAAAACTTAAAATTATATACTTCCCTACCATGCCTATATGAAAATTTATGTATAGTCCAAAAATGTCAATTTGTGTGTCACTGTGTATTATGTAGAAGAATTTATTTATTCCCTCGTCTTAATCCTCTGTAATAATTTAAAAATATTTTTTTTATTGCCGCACATTAATGTCACACTTCTCATTTGTGGAATAAATGTTTTTATTTAAATTAATTAAATCTTGATGAGTTTGTTATGACAGACGTATTAAACTACTTAATGGCTTTTATCGCAATTTTTATAGTTTAACAAATGACAACTATTAAACAAGTATGTACGTAAATATTTTATTCTCAAACATATAATGATATAACAAAAATAAATGTGAAATAAATAAATCTTATGTTGAATTTAATAATTTTAAGAAATCGAAATAATAAAAATCTGTCCGATTTTTCCTACGACGCTAATTTATCGACAAAAGTACCTACATGTAGGGATTATCCCCTACTTCTGAAAACACTGGTCAAGTGTGAAGATATCTCCTAATACATACATATTCTCTATTTTGTTAACACATTTTCTATTCTTTTTAAACAAACATAAATATGGTAACATTTATGTTTATTAAAATATTTATATTTTTTCTAAAATTCAGCTGCATAAATATTTTTGTAAATAAATATTAACTCTAAACAATTATAAATTGCTATGACTATAAGAGTTTATTTGGTTTTATTTTTTTACCAAAAATAGTAATATTATTGTCTGTAAACCAATCCAAATATCAATCAATTTATTTAATTATTTTTTAAACTTTTAAATAACATATTAGAATGCCTAAAATGAAAAGAACTAATTCAATAGATACACTTAGAAAAAATTAAATATGTATTAGAAATTTAAATATGTATTAGATTTTTGATTGTGTTGTTCGAGTTTTGAAGTTTTCTAAATTAAAACATTATCAATGTTTTAATTTATCGATTCTTCTAAAATTTCTTTACAATAAATTGATTTTTTAACATGAGTTTAGGAGGGAGCTTTGATCACTTATGAAGCGATTTTTATGATATTTGGTACATTGATTTTTAAATATATCAATATGTTTCTTCCCTTTACGAAAATAATTATTTGTGACAAGTTTTGTCAACACATGTCAAAAACCACACAGGCCGTGGTTTTTGACATGTGTTGTTATATAAACAAATAGACAGACAGCCAGCCAGCAAGATGACGTTTTGCTCATGAGAGTTATGTATACTTAAAAACGTAAAGTTAAATGTTGCGAATCAGCTGATCCTTTTCCCTTATTCCTTTCCGTAAAAATCGCGTTAAAATTTATCAATAGCCCAAATTATTTTGCTGTTAAAATAATTAAATAAAGCATAGAGTTGAATTAATTATTTAAAATTAAATATGTTTGTAATAAGAGCAGAAATTTCGTTTTGTATACAAATCGCTAAAATACAAACCAATAAATCTAGCTATTAACTTACTGGAAACAAGTCTAATGTACAACAAGGCACATGCTACATTTTTGAGTAATCATAATTTTACATAATAAAATTGGGCACCACGTTAGTAGTGTTGAATTTACAAATAACATGTTTTCTATTTTATGTATTTAAATTTAAAAATGTGTCAAAAAATCATAATAAACAATTATAAATCAAATATTTTCTCAATAAACCCTTTGACAAATAAAATATGGGATGTAATTTTTCCAGTGTACTCACAGTGGGTCACACACAACATTTCAAGCAGCAATTTTACTTTTTTTTATAATTTCCTTAAATAGTGAATACAACTTAGTTGTAAAAAACTAAAGAAGTTTCTCTATGTAAAGTCTTCATCGTCATCATCAAGGTAATCAAGTTTTCTAAAAATGCAAGAAATACTCGTACAAAAGTAATTGTGCAAAAATACCTAAGAACAAATGTAATTCTTAAAACCAAGAACTTAGTAATAAAAGCTAGCATTTTTTGAAATTATTGCGTAAATTTTTAAAACCAGTTGAAAATCTATTTAATTATGTATAAATTGTTTGAAGTTGAAAGACTTTAACTGAACTTGAATTAAGAATAATTAAAAAAGAACAGACTTTTATTTTTAAATGAAAACAAAGAAACAGGTGTAGTTACTAAGTTATTGAAAAAAAAAAAATCGGTTAGTGAACCAAACAATAAAATTCTTTATTTGTTATTGTATTTTTTTTTTGTTTTTTTTTTGCTGACTTATTGGCGAAATTCCTCCTTACTTTTACTTAAATCAAAGTTTATTGACTTTTTTAATAAAATTAATGAAATGTTTGCTGTTTTTTTGGAATATTTTCCCGTTTTTGTTGAGATAATTAACAGAATTTGTTTATTATATTTAACTCAAATTCCACTTGTGTTATATATGTAGAGTAAATGGAAGGTTACATGAGTTTGTAATTAATTTTGTAATTATATTATTAGTGTTTGAAAATACCTTACAAATTTTGCTTAATTAGTCTAAATAAGCTTAGGGAAATATACAGTTTTGCTTTAATTCAAATTAACGGCCAGTTCCACGATGTCGATCGAAAAATTCGTTCGACAAAATATATGAGAAACAAAAATAATATTTTAAATTTATTTGTTGTTTTTCATATAAATTGTCGAAACGAATTTTTCGTTCGACATCGTGGGACAGGCAGTAAAAAAAAATCATTACAAAAATTATTTCAATTTCTTATTTTAATGCAAAGGGTACATTTGGAAAATAAAAATTATATTATGTTCTCATTTGAAATAATGAATTGCAAATAAAAATTTCTGTCTTAAGGAAAAAAATATTAAAATAAAAATAAAACAACCGACATAACATATTTACGTTCTTTTTATCTTTAAAGAACTTCACGCAGAATTTGGAATTTGGTAAGCAAATCAGTACGGTTACGTTCTGTACAAATGCATGTATTTTACTGCTGCTGTCAGTTGCAGTAAAAGCTAAAGTATTGTATGTAGTTGGGTCTTAAGTAGGAACTCTTATATGGAGTTTAGCAAAGGATAAAGAAAGTAATCAGCTGATCAAGTAAAATCACCCGTTTGCATTCGTCCTGAGATTTACTGAACATTACAAAAAAAATTTTATAGTGGTATTTAATATTCGTTTTTGCCAATCTATCGTCTGTTGTTTTTCTCTTTTGCTGATAAGCCAATCCAATCCTTCTCTTTTATAAATTATTTTTCATAAATGAATATGAAAGTATGTACTTTACTTATTTATTTATAAAATGTTTATACAATGAATACATATTATTGCTCATCAATTCAATTGAAATTTGTTTTTGTTGTCTGTAATTGTCAAACAAAATTGTCTTTTTTTAACATTATTGTCGTACATCAGTTGGACCGTCAGACAGTCAATTGTCAGTTTTTATTGAATATAGAATAACAAGGGTAATCACAGTTGTACAAATAAAAATATGGATATTAAATTTTAATATAATATAGATGGAATTTTAAATTGTTTTGATATTTATAAAAGAATTTGTTAATAATTTATTTAATTTTGTTTTCAACAAAAAAAATTTATTATTATTATTTTTTTTTTAATTATTTAAAATCGTGTATAGTTTTTTCTATTATTTCGAATCTTATTTACTTTTCCAATTTTATACTTTTATAAGTTAAATATAATAAAATTAAAGTGATATGCGAAATTTTGTTATTTTCTTTAATAATTTAGATAAATACACATGAAGAAAATTTGATGTGTAAAATATTTTCATTTTCTTTGATTTAGTTAATCATTATAAAGACTTTATGAATAACTCAGCATATACAAATTAATAAAAGCAATCAAAGTTAGCTTATTTAATTAATTGTAATTTCAATATTTCAAACAAATGTTTTATCAAAATAGTATATTAAATAAATTTTTTTTTTCATTTTGCATATCTCACCCAAAATATTAAAAAATATTAAAAAAGAACTTTAATGATTTTTAAAATAATAAAATATATTAAGCGCAATAAGTTATAAATGATTTGATCTTTCGATCATAATTTTTCTATTAAAATGTTATCGACACATGACCTTTCTATAGAAAAGTTGTCGACAATATGACTTTTCTATATAAAAGTTGTGGACAACATGACTTTTATTTATTTATAAAAAAGTTATCGATTAAATGACTTCATGACTTCTATAAAAAAGCTATCGATTACATGACTTTTGTATATTGATATATCATGATTTTTATACATTTATGTTTTTTTTTTTAATTTATCGGTATCATGACATTTCTGTAGAAGAGTTGTTTATATCTTGACTTTTCCACAGAAAATTTTCGATATCTTTTCTTCACTGTAGAAAATTATTGTTAAACTTTTCTGTTAAAATCTATTCAATAGATTTATTTTTTATTTATTCATTCATTCATTTGGTAAAAACATAGGTGCCTAAATCGCTATATAACACTCATTTTACTTTAAAGTTTTTATAGCGTAGTAAAACAAGTCAAACATTTATTTTGAAAACTTAAAAAAATCATAATTTTTTAATATAATTTAGTTTACGATTTCAAGATATTGAAAAGGGTCATAAACTTTCATCTAATATATGGTTACAGATTTTGTGATTTTTGGTCAAATATTTTCATTCTTATGTTATTTCCAAACAGTTGGAAAACTAGTTCTACTATTAATTTCTCGATCTTAGTTATTCTTAAAAAAAAATCAGCATCTCTATTAATTTATTAACATAAACGATGATTTTGCCAAATAAATATTATTTTTAAATCTCAAGTCATCAAGACTTGAGATTTAAGTTTTAAGTCTAACAAGTTTGTATTTGTACTGGACATAATCGTGATTCAATCCAATCGTAATGTTTATATTCATATTTATTATACATATATCTCAAATTGAACCTTGAGGATTATATTCTATTATATATGTATATTTTGATTCCTACGGGTCGTTAAGAAGATACGGCTAAAAAAAAAGTAAATTTCACCGAAAAAATGTTCACTAAATTGCTTTTCATTGTTTATCCATTTTAATTAAATACTAAAATTTTTCACAAATTCATAAATTATAACCTTCATACATGAGCAAATAACATGATTATATATTATCAAATTAATATTTTGGAAGAATTTTGTTCTTTGTTATCATTTAAAAACATTTTTAAATTAATTATCTTAATAACTATTGTCTAATTTAAATATAATTATTACACAACATTTAATAAAAAAAATTATTACTGAAGATTATTATATACAATTAAAATAAATAGAATAAATTATAAAAAAAATCTAACTAAAATCTAAATTTAAATATAAAATAAAAAAATCGAGTTGCTTTTGATAAGCATTTTAAAGATATTAAAAATAATAAAAGTTTATAGGCTAAAAGTGTGCACAGATGTTTTCGATTGCAGTTTTTATTATAACTAAAACAAAATGTAAATACATTTAGTATTACATATGAATTATTTTGAAATTCTTAACAGATTTGAAATATTTTTAAAAATTTTGTTTAAACTTTTGTTAGTTCCTAAATTGTTTTTACAAAGTAAGTAGATATTTCACCTGAATATATAAACATACATATGTATCTTTGTAAATTATAATGTTTTATCTAAAATATTTTTAATCTTAACAAATGCGATAAATATAATTGATTTGGATCATAAATTTAAGTCAAATGTCTTTGATAATTGAAAACGGGATACTTTTATCAAAACACATTTCGCTAAGGTACATCGTGTAGACAACATGAAATTAAACTATAATTGACATAATTCGTAGGTGTTTTTTATGCTTAATAAAAATTCAGAGGGGCATCAAACAAATTTTCAGAGATAAACATTTTATTGACCAAAAAATATTTACTTGTTTTAAAAAAAGTATCACAATATTAGAAAGCATTTCTATGTAATAAACTCAAACAATATATATTTTCATTCAATATATTGAGATTCAATATATGGAGAAATAACTTAGATTCGATCCAAATTTTTTACAAAACTTTTAAAAATTTGAATAACTGATTAGGTTTTGATATTATGTGTGATTGAGACCAGAATTATATATACCCTTCTAGTTTGTAAAAATTAAACTTAAAACCACTATAACATTCGCTCCCCTTACATGAAGTGATGAACGCGATCTGATTCTAAATGCATTCGAGTCACTTTATATGTATACAAAAGGATAATGTGCCATAAAAAAATTTACATTTTTTTTATTTTAATTTTAATTGTCGATAATGTGGATGACATGACCGAATATATAACCTGATCTCGTTTTTATTTAAGTACTCTAATTCTACAAAGGTCTCAATTATTATGTATAATGTTGTGTTTCTTTTAAAAGAAATTTTATAAAATATGATATTTATTTATTTATTTATTTATTTATTTATTTATTTATAATATATTATAGGTTTTAAAGGAATTTCTGATCAATGAATCTTTGTTTATTTGACTTTGTACAGCCTTTGACTTTGTAAATCTTTATTTAAATCTCTATTGTTTTTTTGACTTATCATCATTTCTTAGTTTTTACAAAAAAACTAATCTAAACTAATACGTTCTTAGAATTTTTTTGTCAACATCTAAAAAATCCCCAGCAATTTAAATATATTTTATTATTTAATGAGTAATTTATTTAGTTTTTCCTAATTTGTTATTCTAGACACATTTTAAGAAAATAATAGTTAAAAAATAATAAAACACTGCAATATTTTACAAAAAAGTTGGTACTTTTTGCAAAACAAAAATATACATGCTAAATAAAACTTAAATTTTAACGAGACTTTTTTCATATTCTACAAACTATTATATCGTTATCTAAAATGGAAAAAAACCCACCATATAATGAAATAATAACTTAGTTTGCCAATAATCACAAAAAATGGTTTGAAATTATTTTTCTTGTAAGAATTTGTTTTCTTTAAGAGAAATCATTTACACTTAATTCCTTACAAAAAATATTTCTTATGTGCATTACAAATGTTTGTAATTTTTAAATTCTATAAGCGATATCTGTCATAACAATTTATAGCCTTATAAAATATAAAAGTATTTTATCACACTGGCATTTCCTGTTTTACAAAGATAAACTGTGTAAACTATTAAGTAAAGAAACAAAATAATTAAACTTAAGTTTTAAATAAAATATATTTTTACATGAATAATAATTAAAATGAATGACGTACTTTTTGTTTTTTTAGATTTTTTTATTTAAAGTACGAGTATGTCATCAAATGATGCCTATAATCGTAGCGAAGAACAAAATGGAGGTAGTGGATCCGTTGCATCGTTTAGCGGTAGCAATGTGGACACAAATAAATCACTTTCCCAACAACAGCAACAGATAGTACCGAATGAGGAGACACATCTAAGGGGTGGTTCGAAACAGGCCTATTTTAGTGATGAGAAAGTTTTGATACCCGAAACGGATAAGGTAACAATTTTTATATTACTTGCTTTAAAGATAAAATTATAGAAGTAATTGAAATAGTTTTTTTTTGATAAATCGATTAATATATGATCACATGTGCATTATTTAATGCAATAATTGATTTTTTAATCAAATAAATAAGAATTACATAAAAGCAAATAATAAAATAATTGAATATGTATGCAGAAAAAATGTCATATATTAAACAATTTATCAAAGATAAAGATTACTTCAGGCGCAGATCCACGCGGAGGGAAAAACGGAAATTTACTCACCACTTTCCCCCCAAAATTTAAGTGCTTAATGAAAAATATATACTAAAACAAAATGTTTGAGGAAAAATTAGAGAAAATCATTCTATTTTCCTCCCCCAAAAGTTTATCAATTATTCTGTTTATCAAAATTATTGTTTTCGTTTAATTGTATTTCTTATTGTATCTATTAATAAATTACATTAATTAAACATTTTTTTCTGCACTCAATTACTTAAAACATTACTTTATTCATATTCGATTTTAATTAATTAAACAGAAAAATTAAAAGTAAATTAAATGTTTTTTTTTTAAATCAGTTTTTTTTTTTCATAACCTTTTTAGTAGCATCAGTTATTATAACGATATATATATATTTTTTGCTTACGTGACCATCTGAGTATTTCAAAAGTATCATTCGTAATTGAAATGTATTTTTAACGTTTAATTTTTTTAGTAAAAAATATTACAAAATTTATATTTGAGTATTTCAATTATTTATACTATTAAACAAGTAATTCAATTAATATATATTATAGTAAGTTTTCTCATAAATAAACTTTTATTTATTTTCAAATTTTAGGTTGGTTTCAGTTGGCGTAAGTTATGGGCCTTCACAGGGCCCGGTTTTCTAATGTCAATTGCGTATCTTGATCCGGGTAACATTGAATCTGATTTACAAAGTGGTGCAGCGGCTAAATATAAAATTCTCTGGGTACTATTGTGGGCGACCGTGTTGGGTTTACTAATGCAACGCTTGGCTGCAAGGTAAAAAATAAAAAAAAAAATCTTACAAACACTAAAATAACTTCTTGTTATTTTATTTTTTTATTTTTTATTTTTGAACTTTTAAACATTTCAAAATACCAGACTGGGTGTTGTAACAGGTCTACATTTAGCAGAAATGTGTTATCGTCAATATAAAAAAGTACCACGTTTTATTTTATGGATTATGATTGAAATTGCCATTATTGGTTCCGATATGCAAGAGGTCATTGGTACAGCAGTTGCCATATATTTACTATCGAATAAAGTGTAAGTTCATTAATATAGATTTTTTATATTAATTAAATGATGAATAATTATAAATGAATTTTTATTCTTTGTTTTAGGGTTCCTTTGTGGGGCGGTGTATTGATAACAATTGTCGATACGTTCACGTTTCTGTTTTTAGATAAATATGGTCTGAGAAAATTGGAATTTTTATTCGGTTTGCTTATCACTGTTATGGCTGTGACATTTGGTTATGAGGTATGTTTGATTTTTTACACATATGTTTATAAATAAAATCGACTTTTAAAAGATTTAATCTCAAAATTTAATGGATTTATGATTACTCATAATATATGTTATTTTTTTATATTATCATGACTTTGAGCAAACTCACGTAGTATTTTTTGATTTATATTTATTATTAAAGATTTATATTTATATTTTATCTTTATCAAGTGAAAACATATGATTCACATGAAAAAGACTTACATTTCAGATAATAAAAAAATTAAACAAATGTTTGATCCTTTTTTGTTAACTTTTTATTATTGTTAGTAAGATATCTCAAAAAATGGGTTTTAAGTGAGCAGATAATGAAAATCTAAAATTTTATGAATGATTTAAATTTTTCACTTCAATAATATGTATTGCTAGATTGATGACATCATTACATTATGTAATCTATTACATGTATAATTACAATTAACAAGTAATTTGTAATTGAAATTTTCAAATACTAATTAACTTTGAAATGTATGTTTTTTTCTTTAAATAATAGATTTAGCATTTCGATAAAATTCAATTTTAAAAGATTTATTACAATTATTGTAATTGGAAAAAAATGTCTATAACTATAATTGAAAAAATATTCAATTACTATTACTTGTAAAGTAATTTAAATGAAAATGTAATCATTAATACCCAAACCTATTTATTACACTTATTTACCAACTTATTACACTTTCCTTTAAAGATAGAAAATAAGTTAATTCATTTAAAACACTGTTTTAAAAATTTTTCATTTTATTATATGTATTTCTAATTTTTTCTGCGAAAAACTAGACTTTCTTATCTTGAAATATTTTACTATTTAAATATATATTATCTACATATATGTATACACCTGCCAGAGTCAACTTTTTGTTTTTGTCTGTTTACAAAGAAATTGTCATATTGTTATCAATATGCCTTGAAAAACATGATACATTTTACTATTATTCTAAGTTTTGCTTTTGATGCTTATTAAATAATTATAGTATGTTCTATAATATTTAGTTCTGTGTATTAAGTTTGTGATTTGTTTGGTAATGTCACCACATTTTTGATACCACTTGAAAATTCTCCTCTATAACTCCGATGCATTGTCTCTATAACATTTCCATATATACTACGTTGGAAAATCTGCTAATTTATGCAAATAAACTGTTTATGTTTCAATGAATTTTAAATGGACGAAATCCAACAAAAGCTTATGTAGCTTTACTACACTCTGCTGAGGTCTGGACATAGTCAAAAATAATCTGCTTTGGAAACGGCAAATTGAGAGATTATAATTTACGATTGTAAACTAGTTTATGGTCCTTAAAACCGGATATTGATTTATACTATTTACTGTAACTACAATTATAGCAGTGGTTTTGTATTTATTAAGACCCTCAAAATTTCATACAGTGCAACAATACAAAAAGGCAATTTACGATTCTGAACTTGTGTGAAGAGACTGCCAAACTAATAGATTCTTGTTCGCTAAAGCAAGAGTACTCTAACATTCCATATCCTGGTTTTACATTCATAAATTCTTAATACATAAATATAGCCAAACAAACTTTTAAGTAAAATAAAGCCTAGGATCTAAAATAAAAAATAAAAACGTCTTATTTAAAAATATTGATTAAATTACTTTTTTCCTTTCCAGTACGTTGTTTCGGCTCCCAATCAAGGTGAAGTCCTTGAAGGTATGTTTGTACCCTGGTGTAAAGATTGCAACTCAGAAGTTTTACTGCAGGCAGTAGGCGTTGTGGGTGCAGTTATTATGCCACACAATCTATATTTACATTCAGCTTTGGTCAAGGTAATCTCTAAAAAATAAACAAATAAAGAAATCAATTAAAAAATAAAAAAAACAATTAAAAAACGACACGTTTTCTACACTTTATTACAGTCGCGTGATGTTGATCGTCGTCAGCCCTCAAAAGTACGCGAAGCAAATTATTATTTCTTTATTGAAGCCGCAGTCGCCTTGTTTGTTTCTTTCATTATCAATTTATTTGTGGTGGCGGTCTTTGCTCATGGCATGTATGGTAAAACAAATAATGATGTGGTAAGTTAGAAAAAATACAATACACATTACATAAAATAATAATTATTTTCTTTTTACTTCTAAAGCTACAAGTTTGTCAAAATCAATCTATGTACGAAGATGCCAAACATTCTTTTGTTGACAATCAAAATGGTACCGCCATCATTGATGCCGATCTCTACAAGAGTGGCTTATTTTTGGGTTGTACTTTTGGTGTAGCGGCTATGTATATTTGGGGTGTGGGTATTTTGGCTGCTGGTCAATCATCTACCATGACTGGTACCTATGCTGGTCAATTCTCTATGGAAGGTTTTTTGAATTTGCAATGGCCTCGTTGGCGTCGTGTTTTATTCACTCGTTTAATTGCCATTGTACCCACATTTTGTTTGGCTTTATTTAGTAAAATGGAAGATTTAACAAATATGAATGATATTTTAAATGCAGTTATGTCGTTACAATTACCTTTTGCTGCCATACCAACGATAGCATTTACTTCGTGCTCTGCTATAATGGGAGAATTTGTTAATGGAATGTGAGTATTGTATTTGTAGAGGAAGATGTTTAATTTTATAAAGAACATGTTTTTAAAGAAAATTATTTCATCTTTTAAAGTTAAAATTATACATTTTTAATATAAATAATCATACGCAAGAAGAATAATATAAGGACATCATAAGTCAGTTTTTAAAATGTCCAATATAATCTCAATATTTTCTTTTCTGCTAAAAAAAACTTTTTTATTTATAAATGTCTATTTATAAATACTTTCCTAATTCCCTTTAGTAGAAAAAAGAATCAATATTAACTAGAGTTTTAATCGATTATTTATGGTTCTATATAATTTTATTCTAAACAAAATATTATTTTAAACTTTATGTGAAAATATGTAAAACAACATTAAAGTTTAAATTTAGAAAAACAACAAGAAAATACCTACAAACATTTTCACCGAAAAATATGCATTTAATAATAGTTCCATAAGGTTCTTTAGTACCGTTTTCTAAAATCTAAAATTGTATTAAATATTAGGCACCTAAATGATCTTAAGCACAATGTTCTGTAAATTTAAATTATCTTTTTCTAGCATTTAACTTTTAATTTCATTTTAATCAATTTCTTTTTTTTTTCCAGTGGCAATAAAATTATTTCAATATTATTGACAATTGTTGTTATTGCTGTTAATTTATATTTTGTTATTAATCAAGTCGAGGCTTTAAACATTGAAGGTGGAATTTTAGCTGTAGTTTGTAAGTGCTAATTAAAAAATTAACATAAATATATTTGCTTTAATGTTATTTGTAAATTTTTCTCTTTAGGTATTTTTGCCATTTTATATTTATTATTTAATTTATATCTTGTGATACATATGGCCGCTTGCATGGGCAATAAAACTCTTATGAATAGTCGGGTAAGTATAAAATAAAAAAAAAATATAAATTTGTAATGTAATATAAAAAATTGAATATAGTTTAAAAGTAAAAAATGAAAAATTAAGTATTTATTAAAAACTATATTTAATTTATGAATAAGATATTTAAAGTAAGCCTTATCAATCATTAATTTAAACTATTATATCAATATACTGCTAAATACTTCTTTGCCTTATTTTGCCGCCTTTTTTTATTTTTCACACTTTCAAAAAATTTATAATTAAATGTAACATTTGTATTTACAGCCCAAAATTTTATAATTGACAAGTGTATTATTTAAACCTTTATTTTTCGAGAGTTTGATAGATAAAACTTCTACTGTTGTCAGTCACGTATTGCTGTTAAGTATTTAATTATATCTAAAAATAATCTGATAACATAAATTATTTATGATCAATACAAAGTTTTTAAAAAAGTAAAGTAAATATATTTTAAAAAATAAAAACAGTTACTAACGAAGCTTTTTTTTTTTTTTTTTTTTTTTTTTTTTCATTTTTTTTTTTTTTTTTTTTTTTTTGCAAAAATCTATTTAGAATTAGTTTTAATTCTATTAAAATGACAAGTATTTATACATATTAGCAAAGACACGGTATTTTGACTAATTAATCATTTTTCAGTTGTGTGTGAAAACTTTGTTGCAAAGATAAAAAAGTAAACAGCAATTTGCACGAGCAAAATTTTTGTTAAACATTAAAATAAATTGATAAAAGATTTTTTTCTTTTCCTTTTAAATATTTTGAAGATGATAAAGT
>MINK01007396.1:0-14057 GCA_001735545.1 Phormia regina
GTTTAATAACATTAGAAACGGATTTACGGACGACATTTAATTGTGTGGCCAATTATTTGTAGGACGTCTTTGGATTTTTTTAAATTTAATAATAATAACTTGTAGGACGTAAATCTTTTTCTTCAATTATTTTGATGAAAATAAGGACAAGTAAACATGGTTGTTATTAAAAATAATAACTAAAGTATTTTTCCATGATAACAAGATAAAAAAAAAAATTAATATTGATTCCGAAAAAAGTTATGAGGCAAAATGTGTGTTAAGATTTTTTCGATCTCACTCCTTAGTAATTACTTACTTTTAACTTGATATATAATCAATTACTTAAGATCATATTTTTGGAAATATTACTTTTTATATTTTCATTTATATTGTAATGTAGTAGAGGATATTTTTAAGTCCAGGGCTTCTACACAGATTTGGGTATTTGGCTAACACCTAAAGTGACATTCATGTAAAATGTAAATATAAATATTCCCCAGGTGCATTTGTTTTTGAAATTCCAGCTATGGTATTGATTGCCGTGAGCTGGTGAGTGAGATCCGATATTTTATTTAACTTCTGCACAGGTCACAAAAAAGCGTTTCAAAAATGAACTCCAAGTCTATGGTATGAAATAGTATGTCAAATTATGATTTGCTCATATTTTAAATCAAGGGTTCTCAAATGGGGGTCCGCGACCCACTAGAGGTCCGTAAGGACATTCATGGGGTGTGGCGAAGATATATTGGAAAATATTTATAAACACACAATTTTTTAATAAAAATAATATGTTGAAATTTTAAATAAAAATTCCTAAAAAAGCCTGTATTTATTTAAAAATGCTCTTGCTTTAGAATTTTAAAAAATGGACTAAATTCAAAACTTTAATATAAAGTACTTTGGCCGTTGGGTTGTTGGAATCACACAACGCCATTTTTGCAATTAAATATATCGAGTTTAAACTTTGTTCAGTAGATAATTTCGTTCTTAAATTAAGTAAAGAAAAAAATTAATGTGAAACATTCCGGACCAACAATTTACAAAATTGAGATACTTTAAATTCCAAAAGCAAATAACCCGATAGCAAGAATATATAAAAATATTTAAAACCGAACGACGAATTTTATATATCAAAGATACTTATCTTCGCCAAATAGGTGACTATTGGGTGCGCCTTCCAACATCGTACACAGCTCTGCTACACCCAAATCTACCCAAATCTCAACAAGCCGATTAGAAGTTACAGATATTTCCAAACATTTTCAATTCTGCCCACTGTGCGATGACATCAATATCATTTTTATATATTTTCTTCAATGCCTATTTAATTTTGAACCAAAGTTGAAATATAGCAAAATTTTATCAGGTTCTTGGTTAAACTGTTTTCATCATCATAAATTTTTAGGCGAAATTATTTTTGTTCCATTAAAACTATGAATGTATTTTTGTGGAGGTAGAGAATGATATTAGATATGTTTTATCCAAAATCGATCTCATGGAACAAAAATAATATCGAAAATTTTAATAATGTATTGGAAATAATTTGATCTTTGCGTAACATTTGATCTGAATTTGTTGTTGTGGGTCGTGATTGCATTGCAATATCGAAAAGGGGTCTTGTGAGATTCCCTGTTTTAAATAAATAAATAAATAAATAAATAAATAAATAAATAAAGATTAAGTTTGAGATTTATAACATAAACGATACTCTCTCTGTTACATATTATGATACAAAATCGATGTAAATAATTAAATTACATATCACTAAAAGAGGATAACCAAAATGAATTAAAAACTTATAAAAAAAAATTTTTTGTATGAAAAATTTGATGATAATTTAAAATATTGCTTTTCAACATTAAAAAAAAAAAAATAATAATAACACCGAAAGTATAGAAATTTTTAAAAAATAAAAAAAAAAAATTCATTTGCATTTTAAAATTTAAAATGTTTTTTTATTTTAATACCAATACAAACGAAAAATATCCACTTAGGTCTCAACAAACTTAAGAGAATGAAACTTTTAACAGCTATGTATTTTTCTACAGGTCTACAGGTTTCTACAAACAACACATGAAGCCTTTACATCTTTTTCTCTCAAACCAACGATGTATTGAACTGCAATTATTTATTTTTTTTTTTTTTTTTTAAGTTTCATAATTTATCAAGTCAAAAATGATTTATCATTGTTCCTAGTCTCATGAATAAGCAAATTCTACGTTTTTGGAACACCATTGATAAAAATAATTATTTTTCATTACTTTCAGAAGCGAGATGTTTTAGGAGAAAAATATTTAAACGTTTTATTTCCAATTTTTCAATTTATAATAAAACTAATTCAGAATATTTCAAAACAAATTTTACCAAATATTTCCAAATTTAATTTTTTGTCTCTGAATCAATTTTTTATTTATAAAATATATGGTTGAATCCATCAGTACGTAGAACTAAAATGCATTTCTCATATAAGAATTAGTATTATTAAAATTATAAAGATTATAAACTAATGTTAATGTTAAGGATATAAATGTCCTGAGAACCAAAAAACTTTCAAAAAAGCGGCGAATTGGTGAAAAATGGCGGCTAATTTAATAAGTTATAATATGAAGTTAATTTTCTTATAATTAAAATTTTGATCTTAAAACAAAAATGTAATTTGTGAGGTCTTTTAAAAATGCAATAAAAACTCTCTTGGGACAAAATGGCCTACTATTAAAAAAATAATATTTTTTCTAATTTTTTCAGTAATTCTTAAGTAATAAACATATTATATTTAAAATTGAAATGGTAGAAATTTCTTAAAAATGCATCCGAATGCATCTTGTAGTTAATGTATCTTTAGCAAGAATAATATTTTGGAATTATGCAATCTAATTAACAATATTTATTAAAATAAACTTTATTCTGATTTTTAAATGAATAAAATTTAATTTATAGTTAAGAAGTTATCAATATTTAAAGTTACATATTACTAAAAGATTATAACAAAAATTAGTTACAAATAAAAAGTTTATAAAAAATTTAAATTTTTTATAAAAAATTGTTTAGTAATTTAAAAAAGAAATATGATAAAAATAGTAGATTTTCTTGTCCCAGAACAAATGTTTTGCATTTTATAGTAAAGATATAGCTTTTTAATATATTAAAAGAAAATTAAAATCAAAAGGGTAGAAATTTGTCAAAAGTGCATCCTAAAATTGCATTCGCATTTTTGGATGATAAAATATTTTTAAGATACTACATTTGAAGTGGACATATTCATCTTATATATTCAATTTAAATTATGAAAATCCGTTAAAAACCTTTAAAGATTGATGTTTAAAGTTACACACTTTTTCGCTTTGAAAAATAAATTCGCGAATTTTTCAAAATTCAGAAAAATAAAAATATGAATATTTAAATGGCTCCAGAACCTGTATTTTTTTTTTTTTCATTCTAACGGGCCCACTTTTAAATTCAATTTAATTTTGTAAATACTTTTTCTTTAATTTTTGAAATTTTTTAAATTTTTTTACAAGTTTTCTATTCGTCAGAAGTGAATTTGAAACCTCAAAGAGGTTATACTCCATTAGTGTCCGAATTGGTTATAATACTACTGAGGTTCTGATGATGTTATAAAAGAATCTGAAGTGGTTCTGATTACACCAGTTCTAGAATTTTAGAAAATGTTCTAAAATGTTTCCTGGATGGGTCTTTTTTTAAATAGCATTATTCGTCAAAGTTAATAATTTTTTCTTAATAATTTTTTTTTTATAAAAAATCACTAAAATTAATTTTCAGAGGACCCATATAATTTATAGATCGATCGATTAATTACAGCTAATTGTAGATCGTTCGTTAGATGCCAAATTCTTCGAGAAGTAAGAAAATAATTGAAGAAAATCTTTCATTAATATAAATGCATTAGAATTCAAAATATACATATTTTTCATTTGAATATAATACTTAGTTACCTAATTATAAAACAAAACTTCCTTTTTATTATTTATTTTGTCTGATGATGACGTAAACAATATGCCATAATCTTAAAAAAAGAAATTTCAATTAACTATTTTAAGAATATTCAAAAAAAAAAAAAACAATTCCAACACAATTACTTAAAAAAAAAATTAAATAAAATGTAGGTTAAAGCACGGTTAACGGTTTATTTATTTGGTTACTTAAAATATCGTTTCTATTTTTACAAACAAACAAACAAACAAAATAAAGCATCTACAAACATGTACACACATCTAACAATACGAGTAGTAAAAGTAGTCAATTTAAATTAGTAACAACTGCAACTTAACAATTCTATATGTATATCTACATAAAACAAACGAACATACACTCATAAATATTCAAAAGCAACTTATGTAATCTTAAGTTTTTAAATGTTCTTAACAAATACTTATGTATCCATATTTGAGAAATTGTTTAATATTCATAATGTGAAGAGAGGTATTTCATAGTACTTTCGCCAAACACGTCACTTAAGTTAGAAAATATTTTATAGAACTCTTTTTTTTAACTATTATGTTCAGTCTTTTAGTTTGTAATTTGTAAGTTCGTTTATATTTAAGTATCTAACAGAAATTTTGAAAAGAAATTAAAAAAAAATTCCAAATGATAATTTCAGTTAAAATTATGAAACTTTCTTTCTTTCTTTTTTTTTTTTTTTGGACTTCTTGTTACATTTTCCCCTTCTTTTTGGTTTTTAAGCTCCCCGCTCCCACTCTCCTCTTAGTATTTCTTTATTTATTTGTCTTTGTTTAAATTGTATGTACGATCGAGTGTTTTCTTTCTTTCATTTTCAGAAGATTAGTAACGTAATATTTGTTTTTGTTGTTGTTGCTTTTAGTTAGCGCTTTCAATATAGAATTAGGCCAAATAACGGCTTCGTTTTTTTTTTTTGTTTTTTTGTTTTGTTTTTTGTTTATCAAAAACACCAACAAAATTTTAAATTCACTCTCCTAAATGCTTTTTAAGTAAATCTGAGAGAAAGAGTTCCATAATTGCCAAACATTTTTGTAGATTTTAAGTTTGAGGTTGTGAGCGAGTATTTGTGTGTTTGTGTTTGATTGTTTTCTTCCATAAAGGGAGAACTAATTGCTAAAGAACCGGTTAACTTACTTAATAATGGCTTACGAAAAGTTGTTTACAGTCAGGGATGTAAAATCTTTGATAATTTCTTTAAAATAAAGTGAAAAAAATAATGTATAGTAACTTGGTTTCGTTAATAAATTTAATAAAAGTTTTCGTTGTTTTTTTTTAATTTCCAAAAATTACATAATTTCCACGAATTAAATAGCACATTTTAGATATTAAACGAATATAAATATCTAAAAAAATATGAAATTTTATATGTTAAATGTATGTGTATAAGAAAATTAATATCAATCTCGGTTTAAAATAATAACATCCTTGAAGTTTTCCAAATAAATGTTAACATTTTTATATTAAACTAATATACAAAGATCTTCATTTTTAATATTATTAATTTTCTTTTATTAAGTAACTGAATAAAAAACTTTACGCACTTGGTTTTTTCTAAGTTATTAAAAATATGAAAAAATACATCTAATGAACAAAACAACAGTTTAGATATAAAAAAAAATTTAAAACGACAACGTCAAACTTAACAGACAACTTTATATCTTCATATCGGTTAAGAGAATAAGCAGAGTATGTCAAAGAGAATGACGTACATAAAATTACAATTTTTTTATTCAATAGTAAGTTTGTCATATTCCATAAATGGATAAATAATTTTTGATTATGGTCATTGATTTAGAAAAAAGTTTCTTTAAGTTTTTTAATTAGTCGAAATTTAAAAATAATCCCTTATTTGTATAATATTTGATTAATATATAATAAAATCAGCTACAATTTTGGCAATAATTTTCGATTTTAATAAAAAAAAAAATCGTAAAGTTTTTAAAATATCAAAAAAAAAAATGTTTATTAAAACAAAATACACCAAACATATCTCATTAGAAATCTTAAGAAATACGTTTATTTTAATAAAAGAATATTCGTAAATAATTTTCAATTAACAAACTGTGGTTAGTTCTTAAAATAACAAAAAATATACAAATTCTAGCTTTAGATAAAATTCAAGTTTTAGAGAGATATTTATTCAAATTAAAAAAAAAACCTAAAAAGTATTCCATTGCTTTAAAAATTGGTTCGTAATTAATATATAAATTTAAGTTAAGTTTTTGAATGTCCCAAAATGATTAAATTATGAATTAAATTTTGCTACACATTTTAATAACATAAATTTCCCAGCTCTGCTACATTTATCATACGGTATTCTCTTTGACATTCTCTGCTTACTCTCTTAACCGATATAAAGAACATTTCTGTCAATTACACCATCTGACCGGTAGTTGTCTGTTAAGTTTGTCGTTGTAGTTTTAAACTTTTTTTTTTTTTTGATATCTAAACGGTTGTTTTTGTGAAGTAGAAACGTTCATTAGAAGACCAGCAATAAAGTGTCTTCAATATACGTTTAACACTCTTCTATATATTTATGATTGTGTGTATTATTTTATACTTACATACATACATACACACATACATATGTACATACTATAGTATATTTTTCTGTTTCTTCTTTCTTTTAAGAAAGGAGAAAGTGTTACACACGCGTTTTTCTTTAAACTTTTTTTTTTATATATATATTTGTTGTTGTTTAATTTTATTTCTTAAACAATTTAAACTAAATAAAGTCATATAAGTACATTGTACACAATTTTTATTTAAAAACGCTCTAAGCATACATAAACTAAATACTATTTAAGTAGCTATGTACCTACAACTGTTGACAATTATCATAAATACTAAATAACTTAAATGATAATGATGTTGATGATCAACATCATTATGTTAATATATTGTTAATGATGACGTTCAATGGTGTTGTCCATTTTAATAAAAGTGATATTTATTTATTACGACAATTTTATTTGCATAATTTAGCCAAAAAAAAAAAAAAAAATCAACAATTCTAATTTGTTATTCTTAATTTTAATTTCATTTTCACTATTTAATTAACTATTATGTATAATAATACATATCTATATACATATGTATGTAGGTATTTAAAAATGTATTTAAATTTAGTTACGATTTCGTAAATAAATAAATAAAAAAAAAAATATATATATATATAAAAAAAAATCAAATTGCCAAGTGTTGTTTTGTATAGATAGATATTCATTCATATTATTTTGAAAAGGTTAACGAACTGTTTGTGTTACTATAATACTTTTTTTTTTTTGTGTAAATTTCTCCTCCACTAAAACGTAAATAAGAAATTGTTTAGTTTTGTAAGTGGCTAAAAAAATATGACGCATTCAAAAAACTCTCTCGAAATTCTTTGGAAAACTAAGGGGGAATTTTTAAAATTGAAAACAAAAACACTTTTCTTTTTTTTTTTGGCAAAAGTGAATCGATGTTGATTTAAATAATATCTTCCATAGTTAAGATATTTTAAACATTTTAATAATGGAATTAAAAATTTAAATAGATGAAGTATTTATTATTATATTAAACTTTCCGATTATTGCATTTTAACTACAAACCACAGATATCGAGGTTTGACGTTGACGTCGTTAGAGAAGATCAAAATAGACCATCTTTGAGGTTAATGTTTTGTTGCAAATTCTATTTAAGAATAGAAAAATGAAAACCGCAAAATTAGCAATAAGTGTTGATATTTAAAGCTTAACTGCACTTTCAATCACATGATCTTTTGCACTCAAGACTTTTTATTATAATTATTTCAATTACTTAATTATGGAAAAGTTAAAGTTATAATGCAAAAGAAATTGTGCATCTATTTTTTATAAAACACTGACTCCATTTTAAAGAAAAAAGTTAAATTTTCTTAAAAGTACTGATTTTGTAAAATAAAAACACACATAAACATTTTTAAAAAGTCACAAGATGTTGTAAGATAAAAATACCAATTTTGGAAAAAGGACATGAAAAAAATAATAAATAAAAACAAATTCTGATAAATACAATACAATTATTGGGAGTGCTGATTCCAAAAACGAACCAAAAATTTAAAAATTCAAATCTTTACAAAATATTCCTCGCTAATCTATAGCTGAAACTGAATTAAAAATTTAATTTTTTATAATCGCCAAAAAAAAAAAAAAAAATACAAAAAAAACTTTGCAGTTAAGGATTTATATTATCGGTCTATCACTACAATATAACACCCTATACCATTACGTTTGTGTAATTAAAGTTTCCGAAATTTTCGGAAATGTATCTCTATTATTAAATTAGTTTTCTGATTTTAAATTTATTTGTGTTAAATTTTACGATGATAATTTACGTGTGATTTTTGAAGTTAAAGTGATTTTTTAAAGTGGGCCTTATATGGCGGCTATGCCTAAATGTGAACTGATATTTCTGATATTTTTACTACGATTTAATATTGCATAAAACTTATTTGTACTAAATTTTATAGAAATAGTGATATAAAAAATGCATTTCTAATCGTTAAAATTCTATTCATGGAGTATTTGTGTGGGGGCGAAATGTAATATCAGAATAATCATGACCGATTTCTATACTGTTTTTTTATTTTTAATAGAAATTGAAAATTTATTGCTTATAAAATTTTATCGAATGTATCCCTTTTTGTGTAAATACACTGGACAAATATTAGAAAAAAAAATATCTGAATATCTTCTTATCTAAATTCTGACATTTAGGAACACAATCATACATGTTGATTTGGCCATTTATAATTTGGAGTAAGTTTAAGCAACTTATTTTAAAAACTTACGTTCTATTATGCTATTTGGTTCCATCCAGAAGGAAATCGTGTAGATGAATCACATAAAAAAATCGTTAAACATTTAACACCATATGTTTCTAATAATTTTTTCTAATTCTCAAAAATGACTTACGACCAAAAATATACATTTCTGACCCTCTGTGCACTGATTAATTATTTTACCGTTATACAGCCTATAAATATTTATATTTTGATCTTCATTAATAGATAACTTGTTGCGCATTACAAAGATGCCAAACTATATATTTCTGTTAGCTTTGAAATATTATTGCATTTATTTTTGCATTCAAACATGTGAGCCACACACGTGAGTTTTGGAATAACGAACTAGTTAACGTGACACAATATTTGATACTTTTTTTGTTTTGTTTTATTTGTTTTTTTTTTTTTTTTTTGCTTGTTTGTTTAGTTAGACATTAACTAATAACATTAGTTAATAAATGCAACTAAAAAACAAAAAACCGTAACTGAAAAAATAAAATTAGAAACATATACATTAGGGGGTGGGGTGTTTTGAGGGGGGGATACAATAGAAATATCTTATGAATAACATTGACATTTTATGGTACTATATAGAGTTTTTTTTATTTATTTAATGAAGATCATATTTCTTAACAAGTTTAGTTCACATAGTTTGAATGTCATTTACAGCATTTTGTTTTAGCTAATTGCAATTAAATTCTAAGTGTTGGACAATTAAATATTTGTCCTTATCAGTTGTTTTTAAATTTATAAAAATTTATAATTTGTAATCATACCTTAACAGCTGGTGGGGCTTTTTAAGGCGTTTGAAATACATTTTAAATTTGTATATAAAATTGTGCACGGAACTGATTACTTAATTCTAAAAATCTTTATTTATATAATGATAACAATCTAACAAAGAAAATTGTAAACAAAACAACAAATTTTATATAATTTTAAAAACAAAAATATAATAAAAAAATATATATTTATTTTTAGGAATAATATTTTTAAAGCCTTTTATACTTAAAATAGTAAAAAAAAAATAAATCTTAATTGTAATCGCTTCACCAAACTACCTTTGTTTTAGATGAATTTATATTTGTTTAATAACACGATAATATCCCTTTCGTTCTCCACCTTAATTTCATACGCAATAACATTCACATTTGTATTCCTATAGGGTATTGGACTAATAGGAAATTACCGGCTACAAACTTTTTTTTTTTTATTTCATTTTTGCTTATCATATTAACAAGGTTGTGTAATAATAAATAATTACAACAATAAGTAATATTATTATTTTCACATACACATAATCACACATATACACAATCAATAAATAACTAATAAAATGTATAATGAATACATTATCTAAACGGAGAATGTTTAAAAATAAATAGAATAAAATTAAAAAAAAAAAAAAAAATTCTCAATATCAGCAACAAAATGCAGTCATTATTCAATTCTATTAACAATATTATTGTAACTAACTATATACTTACTTATAAGTTAAATACTTCAGTTATTTAGTTTACATTGAAAAATAGTGTTAATCAAAAGTTTCCGGTTAACAAATGGTAGGTAGGTAGTTAGGGAGGGAGGGTGACAGGGAGTTAAATAAGATTATATGGAAAGTTACGGAAAGAGTTGACAATTAAATAGAAATCAATTGCATCTTTTTAGAATTCTAATAAATATTTAATAATACAAGTTATAATAATCACATGTAAATAAGTCACGTTTTTGAGAGAATTTTGAGCACATTTTTGTTTTAATCTATTGCAGGGTGTAGATAAAAAAAAATGAATTTGTTAGAAATGATATTTACATAATAAATGTGAAACTTTTAAGTAAAGACTAGTAATAACTGGTGAAAATTTTATTCTAAATAGAAATTGTAGAGTAAAAATATGTACATGTAAATATAATATAATAAAGTTTCAGATTGAAGTGGTTTTTCATTAAAAAAAAAAAAAATAGCAAATCTCTGAAACTATATTATATGAAATTTAATATACAAGGCACATCAAAAATTTTTGAAAGATACAAAAAAAAAAATATATGTTTTCTTGGATTTAAAAAGAAATCATTTAGATTTGATTTGAATATTTAGCAAAATTTAAAAAAATAGTTTTTTCTTAAAATAAATTTAAAATTAAAACTGCTGTGGAAAGATTCCATGTCAAAAAGGACAGCAATCGGATTTAACATCTCTGATTTCAATGAAATTCTCTACATGCATTGACATTTGCAAGTTTTTCCGAAACTTGGAATTATAGACCCATGTTTCTTCCCGGAAATCAAGGGTTTAAAAAACGAAAAACTTTACAAATGGATTTCTATTTAACTACTATTAATTTCTTTAATATACATGGTAGATCTTAAGTTGTTGTTGCATATTATAAACAAAGATATTACCTTCATAACGATATATACATAGTGTTTTTTTTACATCAAAAGTTCAAAGGCCAAAGTTGGAGATAAAAAAAAAATTAAAACTATTATATCTCAAAAACCGGTATTTTTAAAATTCTTCAACAATTATGTATGGTTGACATAAATTTTCTTCATATGGATATAAAATTTCGAGTTGGAGCCATATTTAGTTTAGGATTTATGTACAAAAATAAATACCAATTGTTAATAACTCCCAAGCCATAGAAAATAAAAAGTTAATTTTACTGTAGTTTTAAAAACAAGGAAATTACTTTAAAAATAATATGTAGTGAGTTACTTTATATCGAAAGTTCAAAGGTCAAAAAATGCTGAAAAAAATTAAAAATAATATTAATATAACTCTAGTTTACGCTTGTGCAAAATTTTATGTTGGACACTCCCCTAGAGTAAATAGAACCGGTTCAAAACTAGTCACGTGACAGGTACTCAGGTCTAGTGACCGGTTCCAGATCAGCAACTTTATATTAGAAGAACCTGTCAAATTTACATGGGGTTGTAATTACAGGTGGCTAATTAGCCCCTTGGGACAGGACGCAAGACTGGGCCTAGAGGACAGGTTTAGTATCGATTAATATACAGCAAAAATTTTGTAAAAATTCGGTAATTTTTTTAATTTTTAAACATTTCTTATTAATTTTATAGTTTTCAACGTTAACCACTCGCACGAGTTGCTAATTTCGCACTTAACAAGCAAGTTATAAGTTGACTCTCTACTGTTACTATGTTTTTGTTTCACCTGGTTCTCAATTGGAACTTTAGTGACGAGTTAGATGTCAATTGGTACTCAACTGAAAATCTGAGGCAGTGTAATTCAAAATTACAGATTTATTCCAAAATTTGTTTTACATATTAATGTTTATTATATCTCGAAAATTATTTAGATCTAACAGCGTATCACTGAGAAATGTAATTATTAAACTGAAGGAAACTGATACTAATTAAAATAAATAAAAAATAAATTTATATAAAATTAAAAAAAAAACGAATAATTTGGAGCTAACAATTTTAAATTTATTGGAAAGTATTGGCTAAATCCTATTCTATAAATATTAATTTGATTTTTTCAAGAATGAAAATATGAAATAACAATAAATAAAAGTGAATGTTTTCTAAACATATAGAAATGATTAAGCAAATTGTAGCTAATTTTTATTTATTTTTTGTTTTATATATACCAAACATAATTTTTGATTATTATTTAACACTCAACCACACATTATCTTTTTCAAACAAACCGTTAAACGTCATTATCATCACCATCGTCATCATCAATTTGTTTAAAATTAGTTTAAGCAAATAAACATGAAAGCTAAATATGATTATTTAAAGTTTAGGTGAATCTCTAATCCCCTTTAACGATTTGAATTTTAACAAAAAATTTCAATTCTTACTTTTAGCCAAAAAAAAAAAAAGATAAAAAAGAGGGGGAAATAACAAGCAAAACTACAAACAACACATTACTCTCGCACACTGTAGTAGATCATTGAACTTTAGATGTGAAAACTGGAGCAAGACCCAAATTTTATTTTAATTTTTTTTTTCTTAAATTGTTATTGTTGTTTGGTTGTGGTTATAAGTGATGGTATATGTAGTATGTGTGTATATTTTAATATTTTGGACACTTTTTCTGTTGTTTATATTTAATGGTTTTAACAAATATGTGGCCAGACTGCGATAATTTGTACTCTTTTACATGATGAATAAGGTAATAAATACCAACAACAATACTATAATAGCAGCAAACATAATAAGACTACTAAACAACCTTTTACTCTCTTTTCGTTAAAAAAAACTAAAAAACTTTACTCTCTTCCCCTTTAACAAAATTCTCTAATAACTTTCTTTTCTTAAATAAATTTAGAAATTTCTAAAAGTAGTTAAGAAAAATAAGACAGTGATTGTTAAGAAATTCTAAAAGAAATTCAAAACAAATTTTGAGGGGAGGGAGATTTTTTTTTCTTTTTTGAAAAATAGAAATCAATAACAAATTTTCAAAAATAAAATCAAAGCAATAGAAAAAGGTAATAATATTATTTTTATTTTAATTAAGTACTTGTTTTTTTTTTATTATTATTTTTTGTTGGCCAAGAAAAAAATAATAACTTTCTGAAGATGTTTGTTTTTTTATTTTTATAAAAAATAAAGTTTCTTTCTTTATAAGTGTCTTAAGTAAAAAGTGGCAAAGCTATTTATCTTTTTGTTAAATTTTTTTTCTTTTTGATTTTCTTCTTTAAAAACTGCAGTCACGTAATTTAAAGCGTGAAAGTTATTATTGAACCAGAATTTCAGTTAAATTTTAGTTGTTGTTTTGTAAGTTGTGCTGGCCTAAGCTTTTTTTTAATTTTTTATATTTTTATTTTTTTTTTTTAATGGCCAACTAAAGTTATACATTGTTATATGTTACTTATGATGATTGTATGTATTCGTTGTCATTTTACCATATATAAAACTTTATTCAAGTTCATTCACATTTGCACTCGATTTTGTTTCGGTTTTTTATTTTATTTTTTATTCATTTTCAACATGTTGGCTTTTTCAATTAAATTAATTTCGAAAATTATATGTAGTACTTTGTTTTTTTGTTTTCTTAAATATATGTATGTACTTATGTTTATTAAAAAAAAAAAGTTTTTATTTTTTTTTTATTTTTCAATATTTGTCAATATATAATAGGTTTATATCAACATATTCATATGTACATATGTAGTAATAATCTAACTCATGCTCATGGAAAAAAATTATAATATTTTGAAATTTAAATAAAAATTTCAACTTTAAAATTAATTAACTAGAACCCAGCAAAAACTTTGGTTGCAAAGTAATGAGTTAAGAAGCTAATATAATGGCTTTA
>MINK01007398.1:182-11010 GCA_001735545.1 Phormia regina
GCATTACGTGTGAGAATTAAAAGATTTCCGTCACGCAGTAGGGATATAGAGTTAATTTCTGTGCTAATGTTTTCCACGCCTTTCTTAATCGCAAAAGGGCTTATTTGTGATATTTGTGATATTTGTTTTTTTTTGGTCACTGGACGAAATTAATACGTACTTTGGATTGTTTCTATTGTTATTTGTTGTTATTTTTGTTTCTTAGATGGATTTTCTATGAAATCCCCCAATGCAAAAAATCTATTATTGGATAATTTGTCCGGAGGTCCCGGAGCCATGATGGTTTTTTCCTATTAAATTTTCTTTTATTTATGTACAGTTTTTTTTTATTTAAAAAATATAATAAGCACACACGCGGTTTAATGTTTATAGAGAATAATAACTATTTATGTATGTAGCAAAATTAAGAACCGTACGCTTTGAAAGCAAGACGATGACTCTTATTACATTTAATTTTCAAGCTTTTCATAGAATTTGAGTTTTTTTATTTTGGTTTTCTTTGTAAACAAATGATCATATACATTTTTCAAAATGTTTTGGTGATGGAACTAAAACAGCCAGCAGTGTTGAGAAAGTGATCGATTTCTTCTGGAGTTTTCAGCGATATATTTTCTGTGTATTTTCTATATTGTTTAGTGTTTGATATCGCTAAATTACCAGTGGAGGGTAGAATTTCTCGGGGTTTAAATAGAGAAACAAAATTGGGTGAATAATCTGAAGATAATTCCAATGACGATTTTTTTTAGAACTGCAAAATTGACGGTATTTTATTGGATCAGTAGGCCAATATCTAGGTTCTCCACTAGAATTTTAGAAATTGTATGAAACAAAACACGACCTTTCGGGTTAGTCAGTCGTGATCCCCAGAATGTATGCTTACCATTATAATTGCCAGCTGCCAGGAAGCAAGGCCCTACTGATTTATAATAAGTTTCATGTTGATTTTCCAATATTGAAAATCTAGGCAAATTGTAGTAGCTTGAAGATATTCTTCGCACATCAAGTAGTTTACGAGTTTTTATCAAAATAACCGAGCCTCCATATGCTCTACCTCCTCTGGGGTCTTTAGAGTTATAAAAGGCATATCCATTCATCTTAAATAATCTTCTTGAAGTCAAATGAGTTTCTGAGATTAACATTATCAACTTGATGGTTAGTAAGAAAATATTCAAGTTCATTATTGTGTTGGCAAATGCCGTTGCATTCCAAAACGTATTTTAAGGCAGTTTATGGCTTGTTTAGTAGAGCCTTCAATAACAATGATTGCATCTTGAACATTTCCTGCAATCATTATTATTGCTTGTTTCATTAATAGCACCACTCTTAATTGGAATAACGCAAAAAGAATTCTCACCTAACAATTAGATCAGATATTGAATAAAAAACTCGAACCTCTAGTCCCTCAAAAAAAATGTAATTTTATTCACGGGTTCGGTATTATCATTCCGCAAAATTTGAAAAACGATTCTCAGTATTTGGCCTATCATTTGCACTATTTTTAGATAGTTTTGCCAAAGATGAACAATGCCATATAATATACCCCACAGTCTCCATTTCCTCATTATCTTCGCACATTCTGCAAAGACCGGAGACACCTGATTCCCAATTCCATCTCATTGTCCCTGTCAGAATATCTATCATGGTTCCAAGGCTTCTTCTTTTCATGCCTAATAGTAGTTGTCTCACACCACTTTTACTCACAGCTGCATTCAAAGCTGATCCGTTCCCAGCAAATTCATCAGCTACTTCATTGCCATCTATTTTACAATGACTCGATACCCTGCAGAGTGAAATATGATAATTGCTCATCAATCACCTAAGAGCCTTCTTAGAGTCGCTAACCAACCTAGACTTGACAAAATGTAGATTCAGAGCCTTTAGTAACGCCTGGATTTCCACATACAGAGTTAAATCAGTATTCCTCTCAATGTTCTATCAGTGAATACGGATGCTACACTAAATAGTTTCTCATTTCTTGACCATTGATTCTTGGATATATCTCCTAGCGAGACATACACTATAAAGTGCTAGTGCCGTATCTGCGCTGAATATAGCGTGGAGCAGTTGAAACCTTGGATTAATTCGCCTGAATCTAGATAACTCATTTACGGAGTGAATTGACTTACAGTAGTTCCACCATGATTCCCTCTTTTCTCTTTTTATGTCTGCCTTATACCTAATGAAACTTTCACTACAACTTTTCAATCTTCACAACTACATGTTAGTTTTGCTCTATTGAACAGCTTTCTGATAGTTCCTAAGTTCCTTCCATTTTTGCTGCTTTCTCTTTCCCGGAAATTTTACCGGACAAGTTAGTTCATAGCTTTTCCTAACATTCCCTGTAAAACACTCCACTAAACTTTCAACTCCCACTAATGACAATTGCCATCCTGGAGCGGCGTTCAGTTGTCTATTCATGATGGCCCTTACGAAGTTACAATCGGTTCCCCCAGAGTTTTAACCCCGCGAAGTTTAAACAAAAGGATTCACTAGCTATCCTCCACTTCTTAACATAATCGCTTCTGATGTTTGTCAGTGTTATATTTATATATCAGAGAAGGAACATTCGCTAGCTACCCTTAAGTTCATAACATAATTACTCCTGAAGTTTGTCAGTGTTATATCTATAACTGACTATCAGTCCTTATTGGGCATATTGCTCTAGTTACATATAAATAGATTGTTAGTAGTGAAATACTTACTCACCTCTCCCATTTATATTAGCGCTGCTCCACTAGCACTGGTGTGCGTTAGAACCGCAACAGAGTACTTTGCGTACTCCGTTATTTTCTGCACCATGACGCCCGGTAGGTTGGCCTCTTCGTATGGTATATATATTGAGTGCGAGCTTTCTCCCGTCTCTATCCTCTCTTTGTACGACCGTTAGGTCTCCATTGCTAAGAGAATAAAAATTCATTAATAACAACTCATTCCTTTCCACTATACACGTTCTTACGTTATATACATTAGATAGGTTAGTAAAGGGCGGAAGGTTTTAGGTTTATAAAGGGCTTTCATTATATATGAAAATAATTGAAAAGTAGGAGGGATGTATCCGAGATACCAAAAGTAAGTTCTGACTTTGATGTCAGATTCAAAAATCATCAAAAAGAAATCTGAAGCGTTTAGTAAACATTAACAACGATGTATCACATTCTGCAATCGGACTTAAAATGGTGACGCTATACAACGTTGCAAAAAAATAATTTTTGTATTTTTGGAAACCTCATTAACTATTATTTCATTCTAGGGGTGACTGGCACAAGTTTTTTTTTTTTGTTTTTTTTTTATGAAGACCGTCCCGCTCTAGTGTATACCCTTTGACGTTTAATACACATACCCCAGTGTTATTGATACAGGGTACCTTAATTAAGGCCACATCCATTTTGGAGTTAATAAAGTTCGTTCCTAATTCGGTGCCACCACTAGCAACCACGTTGGTACAATCAAATACCGGAAACTGATCGTGCCTAGACCGAAATTGACATCGACTCCAGTTACTCCTGAAGTTCCTTCCGAGGTTCTCTTTACCCGTCAAAGAAGTTAAGACTTTCATTACTTGTATCTAGACTATCGTTCCGATTGACCAATACTGTCAGTATAGTTTCGACCGGTTTTATGGGTAACTCAGACGCAAATGTCACATCCAGTATCGCCTTTAGACAAAGACTGCCGAACTTAACAATTGTTGCCTTAAGATATTCAAATGATTTCTTGTTGCCACGATTAACCATTCTGACAACCCATCTTGGTCAGAAGGGTATATAACAGCCTCCTGAAGTTATACCGGCTTCACCGACTTCTTCGCCTTTTAAGTTTAAGAGATCCAACGGGATTTGCCTTCTTAGCATTCGAAACTGGTTGGTCATCGCCAGACCTAGCTTTCAACGACCTTCTTTCGGTGATCATTAGGAGAGATGGATGGCTTATGACCAGCCTTTTACGATGAGGAAGGGAGCTGGTCCACACCACTTCCAGCGTTCTGTAGCATCTTATTCTAAAGACTTTTAAGAGAGCTAGGAGTGCTACATGGTTATTGTACTCTTACGAGCTCTTTTCGGAACATCGCCTTTAGTCTCTCAGGATTTTTTCAAATCTGATCACACTCTTCCTGTGTCTCTTGATAAGGTAATTATTTTTACCACTAAATGACGACAAATCTTTCTAAGCCATCTTGATAAATTAAACTAAGGAAGCTCTAACGCCATTATTAGCTTTCTCATCCTTTGTTCGGCTATAGACGTCGGATGTTACATTTGGTTTTACCGCGTCTTGCTGAACTAATTTTGAACTCACCTGTTTACTATTCTGTGAGGATGACGGAAGAGTCTCCGTTTCGGCCAGTTCACTCAATAACTGTCTCTCCTGAGCAATTATGTCACTGTGAACTCTTAAAAAGTCCGAAACTTCTACTGAATCTACTCCATCCTTCTCCACGTCCTTAATTTTATTTATTTCCTTGTAATTTTGTTCCCACGAGTATGAACGTTCTAAGTAAACCATCTCGCGCAGTCACGGCATACAACCGACCCATGAACATATATATGTCAATAAATAAACTTTCGAAATGTTTTAAAGAGAAATTGAAGAAATTTTACTATTTCTATAAAATAATGAATGAAAAAGAATTAAAAAACAAACGAAAAGTGTTTACTGAATATTCTTTTGTTATATTGACATTTTTTTTAAATAAATCTATTACTTCTGATCACCTGGTTGGATTTTAATGAAATTTGGTATAGGCGAAGCAGAGGAGTGTACAATGTTAAGTTTGGAAGGGGGGTTCAAAGTTAGGTACTTCTGATATCAAACATTTTTATTCGCTTTCCAAATTTTTGTTTCTTCGCCGATTTAAAATAGTTTACTGTTGTAGGTCCTGATATTTTTTCAATTTCATACCACTGGGTTCTAGTTCTACGCGAAAGAGCGTTTGAAGATTTTTTTCACGTTTTCAAATGTTGATAACATTTTTAATCTTAAAGCCTTTTTTTCTCCAAGCTTTTTCTAACCTCTTACCTGCATTTTGGTTTCATTAATTAAAGCGATCAAGTTTTGTACCAAAGTGTTAGATTTCATTGCTGTTAAATAGTAGGAAATGGTTTGACAGGTCTAATTATACTTCTGGGTTCATTGCCTTCACATTATAAAATAGAGAAATAACTTTTAGAATTCAATAACTAGCATTATAAAATTTAGGCAGGAGTATTTTTGGGCTTCGTCCTCGTTTAAGAACAGTAATGTGCCGGTCCATTCCAACTTGAATGTGGGATTAAAGGTCACTATTTAAAAATTGCCCAATCTTGGGGTATAGCGCCAGTTGAAGGATTAATTGTCTTTGTACTTACTGCGTTTGAATTACTGTTTTGCTTTCTTTTGCTGAGCAATCATTAATCAAGAGCTTTTAGCGTTTGAGAAATTTTCAAGTTTTGTCTACAACTAGTGCTATTAAAATAAACAAATTTAAAAAGCATTGTGTTATTTTTACTTCTCCATTGAAATGTATGAGCTTATTTTGTTTAAACAGTTGTTGCCAATTGCATTTTTACGTTAAATTTAGGAAATACTTATATGCTCTCGCTTATAACGTAATATCACTTTAAACGCTATTTTTTATTTATATTATTATTGTTTTTAAGCTCTATGTTAATCTATAAAATCATTGTGTTATTTTAGGTAATTTATCAACTTTTATTAGATTGGTTAAGGAATGCCGACGATGAAGGAACTGTTGGATATCTTACTACCAAACTTTGGAATTCTGGCCAACGAGAGTGCGTTTATCGTCTAAAAACGCTTTGGAAATCAAAAGCTTTTGTTAAAAGCAATATCGTAGATTAAACAACAAAATATTTTTCAAAATTAATTTCCGGATTTTTAAAATTTGTCAAAAAATATAAATTTTTCAATTTGGAATCCAGGAAGAGTGTATGATTATTTATTAGAAATCTAATATTCACGTGTTATTTGTTATTTTATTTTTTTAACTTGAAATTGTATTACGAATAAATAAAGCACTAATATAAAATCAAAACAAGACCATGTCAGTAAATTATCATTTTCTTTGTTAACATTTTTTTGAAACAAATGGTAAAATTTTAAGAATTTTTCTTTTTCGCAGATCCGCCTTTTGTTAAATTTACAAATTTTAGGTATATCGTGAAGCATTCCACAGCGTCTACACGAGTCATAATATCTAACACAGAATATCAAATATCCTCTCTGTATGAATTATCTCTCATATATACTAAAACATTAGTATTATAAGAAATATGATACTGTTGTGATAAGTTTTCTCTACAAAACCAGTTTTTCCGTGTCTATTTATCTTCTTTTAAACACTAAAATTCATTTACACCTAACTAATTCAAATGTCCATCAAAATCATTCAAATGCCACATCACCTGGCAGCAGGTGTCTGAGAAGGAAGCATGCCCCGAATCTGTAAGGCGCTTCATAATCTCCGGGACCCTACTACCACGGCAGCGGCAACAGGTTGTGCTGAGTCGAACGCTTCAGGAGATAACATCGTGTTTGGTTAGTTCGCAAGCTACTGATGTATGTAAGCCTGGTAAACCCAAGTTTGCAGACTGTAAAACTAAAGCAACCCGACCAGAAGGCAGTTGTTCTTTAAAATGCAGTGTGGTGCCTCTGAACTTCGCACCAAGTACTTCCAAAGCTACAAAGATTCGAATCGATAATACGTCGGTTAAAACCACTGTTGCTGCCAAAAAGGGAACGACTTAATCACCCCACAAGGCGAGAAAGATCCTCAAGGATAATACAGGACCATCGGATTGCGATGAAATCCTTAAGATCGTTCAGTGCTGCAACCCTCACTTGATTGGAAAGTGGTGAAGGTTACAACTCCCGAAGGGTCGTCAAGGAAGGTGATTGTTGTACTAAACCAGGACTTTTTGGAGCTACTGAGGAAGAAACAGGGAAAGGTGTATTATGGATTTATGGATTTTCTACGGGTGTACCGCAGTGGAAACAAAGGCAATCCCGCTCCAACTGTAGCTGCCGCCGTACAGTCCACAGATTGCACTGTAGCTGTTGATGAAGCTAGCTCGTGCGACAAAGAGGATATAAACTCTCTCACAGAGATAGTAGGTGGAATCTTTGCTTACACGGTCGAAGCAAGTGACGAGGACGCGCTTCTGGAATCTGGCCAGGAGGACGTCAACGTCACGATCATCGACTACACGGATGATAGGGGGTGATGCAGATCAACCTCCACCATTCTAAAGCAGCGTCCGCTGCACTGTTCCAATAAGGAGCAGCTCATAGTGGTCCAGGAATCTTGAACTAAAAATTAAAGGCTATAAGCCACTGTTTGTCAAAGAATCAGGTAACAATAGAATTAGATCTTGTATCCTGGCGAAAACCTCTTTGAATATCTTCATCTTGTCTGATTTTAGCGATGAAGTGGTGAGTGTTTACTTGATTATATTCTGAGTAGCAATTTATAAGTAGTTAATAATACCTTCATTGTTGCGAATATAATGCGAAGTTTTTGACTTAACGTTGAAACCATTCCATAACGTATCTATAGCACTAGTTCTAAATGTGATAATTTCGAACAAAAATCATTGATTAAATATTTTTTTTGCAACTAATTGCAGAACAACTACGGGAATATTAACGAAACAAAAAATAAATTTGCTTCAAAGATAATTTAAATCACTATCTATTGAAGTTTAATTTATCATTTCTGGCGGACCGTTATCGATTAATACAAGTGTGACTGCCCAAAGGAGGGGTCATAGTATTAATGCCCTCAAACAGAAAATCAATACGTGATAGAAAATAAATTTTGTCGACCAGTGTTATTATTTGTTATATATGGATAAAGATGAATTAATGTTTTTGATACTTAAAGATAAATAAATATATTTAATATAAATTGACAAACACAAATACAACTTTTCGCATATATTATGAATTATTTTTTGATACAAAAGGAATATATCCGCTAATTTCGCCTGTGTTGTAACGTTTATGTGACTCGTGATATGCTAGTATATCCCCGTAGTAATGTTTTGGCCACATGCATTCACAACCAGAAGGCACAACTCGAATTTCTGACTCCCAGCACTCGTTAGATCCAGATTTATTTCGTCTAATTAAATGCATCGTACGGTTAAGTTGCATACAAGAAAATCCGGCTTCTGAACATATCTAGTAATAAAAAAATAAAATTTTATAGGAATACAGCTACGATTCTTCAAGTGTGTAGTTTAATTTACTTTATTTTTGTCATCGGTATTGGTATGTGTTGGTACGTAGTTGTGAGCACATGATACTTCGATATAGTGATTCGGGCGATATTCAAATTCAGTTGTTTCCAGTGCAATAGGTGTTCGTTTAGTAGGGCACAAAGATTGATAACTTATCTATAGAAGTAAACATATATATTTAAGTTTAATATGATTTCATATATACAGTCTCGGCTAAAACTAAATGAACATTTTATTAGTTTTTAAAGGAAAATATAGGTCATATAAAGAGATTAAACACCAAAATGATAAGAGAAATAAATTTATTATATTTGTAGATTTAAAAAGCGTGTTGTTTAACAATTTGCGATTTTTGTGACTTCTCTTTGTCACTTTATATCCTCTATATAAATATGTAAAGCTAATCAGCGCTAACCTCTCAGCCACATAGAATAAATTATTTGTTGTTTTAGTGAGCATGAGTCTTTTTTTCTACTTACACTAAATGAGACACCTGGCAAACTATTTAACTAGTCACTTTACTAACTAACTAGTCTCTTTTACATTAATATGTCCCAGAAGGAAGTCTATTGACACCCCAGGACCAAAAAGTGGCGATAATGTGACAAACTGACAAACTTTTTAGAAGGCAGTACAAAATTTTAACTTATGGTAGTCTATTGACACCCCGGGAGCAGAAAGTGGCGATATTGTGACTAGACTGTCGAACATTTTAGAGGGTAATTGTCAATTTATGGAAATATTTGTAGTCACAACATTTAGTCAGTTATTCATTATATAAAAGTCAATCATTCCGGTAACAATTTCGAAAACTAACCTTAATAGCTAATAAATGCCTTATGCCAAGGACAAAATATCATTAAATGTCAATGTCATATTATATTTAAAATTTTTACTCTCTATTTTTTGCAACTATGGATAAATTAATATACACATATGTATTATCTGATTAAAGAAATATCTTTAATTTTATGTTAAAGAAAACATATAACAATCATTTACTAAGCGAATACCTATTTAAAATCGCCACCTTGTTAACAATCGCCAACAATTTCGCCATGTTCAAAAACGAAAAATTCAGTTGTCAAGAGCAATAAAAAATCGCCACATCTATTTTGGTGTCGCAATTCTGCCAAAGTTTGTTTATGTTTTATTGTTTACATAAATAAACAAAAAAATAATATTGTATATATTGCAATTTGCAATGTATTTTAATCAGTTGTTTTTTGACACTTCAATTACACAAAAGAGAGACAAAATGTTGGGTTGTTGTATTTTTTGCCTCGACAATTATACCTGTTTAGTGTGCCCTGGTACTCCATTAAGATCAAATGTAAAAAGGAACAACAACATCATATAAGAATTATAAATAAATAAGTACATAAGACAATTTATATAAATTTCAATGTGGCCCACAAAATAAAATAATATAAATAATTTTAAGGCAAGTTTAAATAAATAAAATGAGTTGATTAATAAAATCATCACTCAATATGAGCCATTAATCACAAAAATTGTATTTTAAAATTCTTAAAAAATAAATACATACATATATTGATAATGAAACCCTTCACTATATGTGTGCCAAATTTCATGTTGGAGTCTCTATTGGTTTAGGAGTTATGAAGCGAAATGCAGGAAAAAGCAAATTTTTTATATGTAAAATTTAAAATATTTACAATTTTTTAGAGCATATATTAAAAAAATAAAATAAATTTATATAAAAAAATTAACTTCGGTTCATATTCTGTAAAATAACTTTTGAACTAAATGAGTGTCCAGCATTAAATTTTGCACAAGCATGAAGTAGAGTTACATTGATATTATATATTTCTATTAGCATTTGAAAAAGTACTAAATCTTATTTTGACCTTTGAACTTTCGATCTAAAGTAAAAAAGACATAGAAATTAAGAAAAATGTACTAATTTATTCAGCAGAATATTGATATCTGGATGAACGTAAAACTGTACGTTTAGTGAAATAAAATTACAAGCCAAATTCATCAAACATGGCTAAAGAAAAATACTTAGGAACACTTGTTTCATTCTACAAAATTATAAATATTAAAGAAATACATATCATTGTGAAGCCAGGTTAGGTATAAAGAAGTACCCACATCCCAAGAGAATATAGAAGAAAGTCAAAAATGTATGAAAGGATGAAATTTTTGCAATTGGGATCAAGCTAAATCATTTTGTATTCAATGTCAATGTTCTAGCATATCGAAAGCATACACATACCGAGGTAAAAGAAAGAAATAAGATAGATGCCGTAAAAACTGTAGTTGAAGGATTATCGTTAGGGGCAGTGATCGAAAATTTGATAATATAATACTTTTTTTTGATAATATTTAACATTCAAAAGTACCGAACTATTTGATACTCTCAAACGTTCAGCTGGATGCACAACAATTCAAATTAAATATATAATTTATTGACATTTGGATTCGTATTTAAAATTTGAATTAACATGCTGGGGCTTCAAGCTACAAAAAGTTAAGACAATTCGAGTAGACTTAGGGCCATTATTACAACTTGCCTTTAATGTTCGTAATAGTAAAAGGTAACTTTAATTAAATTGAGGTATAAA
>MINK01007401.1:0-22150 GCA_001735545.1 Phormia regina
TATATATATATATATATATATATATATATATATATATATATATGTATATATATATATATTAAATTTAATTTCGACGGTTTCTGATTAACGATTTGGCTATAGAGGCCCAAAAAAATCTGACAACCTTGGTTGTGAATGAAGTGCTTTTTGACAATTTAGATTTTATAAACGATATTTATCTGCTTCATTTCGAACAACCTGTTATAAGAAGTTCGACAGTACGTATTCTATTTTGTCCTTATTTTTGAAAAATAATAATAATAATCTTATTAATTTTTTTTCTCTCCTTTGCCTTCATATTTTTTCTAACGTCCCTTTCAACAACTTTTTCCATTTTACGAATTTTCGGTCTACCCTTTTTAAGTCGGAAATAATTCTGCTTTAAACAATATGCCTTGTTAGTTAGACACCATAAATTGCCTTGTTAGTTAGACACCAGCCTATAATTCGACACCAACATTCGTGTGTTTTATTCATTTAGGTTTCGTTGAAATCAAAACAATTATTGTTCAAGAACTAGTTCTATATTTCTCTATAATAAATTAATTCCCAGAATTGTTAAAAAATAAAACGTTTACAAATTCAATGAATATTTTTTGAGAATTATTCTAAATCGTTTCCTAACGCTTCTAGGGTATTTCTAACATTGTAGAAAAAGGCAACTTAGATGTAAAATATGTCATTTAAATTGCTAAAATATGGATCTTTTATGAAAATATAACAAAGCTAAAAATATGCAAGAACATGCTGTAGCAAACAAATTAATGGCAAAATTCTTAAAATTGTCTAAAACGGATAAGTAACTAAAAGTTTGGTTCAGGTAAAAAAAAATTATTATTATGTATTGCTTCTAATTTTAATTTTAATAATTAAACGGATAATAAATTCATAAAAAGTACTATAAAATAAATATGTATCATATTTAGCAATATGGTGAAAAAAGTACTTTTATTTTTCAAGCTATTAATGCCTAATGATTTTTAATACTTCGGAGGTAGAGTTAGCACCTTAATATCTATCTAAAAAATTGTAGAAAAATTCGTTTTTTTTCACCTTCATTCATATATAACTTTTGTAGTAGGAATGTAATCTTCATGCACCACCGCAGAATTTTAGATATTATAGTCATTAACAACGATGTTGACTTTCAAGGCATAACATTCTGTTGAATTTGTGCCGTATAAAAAACAATTATGCCTATTTTCTGCAACTTTTACTCATTAATTTAAGAAATAGAGTACAAATTAAAAAAAAAAAACGATTGCTTATGTAACTGAAATAAATTATACATTAGTAATAAATACCATTGACACTAATTTCAATTTAAAACTCCATAAAATATATGTTTTTTGGGTCCTGGTTTGATTCTGATTCGATATAGTTTTGTACGTGTGTTGTAAGCAGCATAGGGCTCAAATGGCACAACGAAAGTGGAGGAAATATTTATCTTATAAAATGAGCAAAATTGGTAAATAACAACAAACAAATTATGAGCAAAATACTAGAAATACAGGGTGTCCGTTGTAGCTTAATTTCATACTTTTCTGCTATATCTCTCTTAATTTTCATGGGTTGATATAAATTTGAAAACATAAAATGAATGTGCTCCGCCCACCTCCCAAATAAGGTGAAAGGTCAAAGAAATTTTGTACAAATACTTCAAATGTAAAAACGAAAACAAAAATAGGCGTTGTTCGCCCACTTCTTATACAAACATTCGCCGCCCTTGTTTACATTGGTAATGTTATTGTTTTTTTGTTGCTTTTCTTTGCTCCAATGTTCTGGTTTAGATAATTTTTACTGGATAAATTTTATTTTTCAGCCAATTTTCAAAATGGTTTTTTTTTTTGGAATGGTATTCAAATTTTGTACAAAGTTGCCAAACATCATTTCATTAAAAGTGAATTTTTTTCACAAAAGTCAAATTATATTAATCCGATATCCAAAATTTTTCAATAAAATAAAAAGCAAACAACTATTTATTTTTTCACTTCTCATTGTTTCAACTTCAAATTCTATTCATTTTAATTAATACGCCACAAAATGTATATTGAAACTTTTTTCTAAATTAATTATACCTTTATTGTTTATACCTACTTTCTAAATTGTATTTTTAATTATAAAACCATCATTTTTCTATTTTACAAATTATCGAAAGAGAAAATAATAAACAAATAAATACAAGTTTTAATAATGTGTTAAAATGATTGTAAGTACATAATCTTTTTTCTTTATTTAATTTAAATCAGAAGTGAAATTTAAATATTTTTATATATTTGTTTTTTGTTTTTTTTTTTTCTTTCTTTTTTTGCATTGCATTATTTATTGTTAATGTCATATCTAGAGCATCCAATCGATCTAGAAAGTTTTGTTTACTTCATACACAACATATTACAATACAAAATCTCGCAAATAATGTGAATTTATACACAAAAAACAAGTTTTTTTTTTTTCGTTTAATTTTATACATTTTTTAATGAGTAATATTTAGAACTTATAAAAAAAGATGAGGTTATTTTAAATATATATATTTATGTATGTATGTATATTTTATAACTCTTACGATATATGTATATAAAGTGTAGCAAAATGAACAAAGTTCTGGGAATCAACTGCGAGCCAAAAAAACAAAAAAAAAAACTTAAAAACGAAAATTTGTTTTCTTTCTACTTTTTCATATTAATAATATTACATAATATTTCTTAATAATATTAGAAAGAGAATACCAAAAAAAAAATTATAATAATAATAATAAAAATAAATATTTATACAGAAGCAACAATTTAAATGGCAATTTTATATTTTTTATATTTCCGAGTCTAAAATATAGGGAGATCCTTTGGTAATAAATAGACCAAATTAACTTTAGTTTTAATAAAAACCAATTTTAAAATATTATGCTTAATATTGTAAAAAAAAAAAATATATATATATATATATATATAGAATAACTCTGTTTCACCAACAAGTCCAAAAGTCATATTATTGAAAAAGATTTTGGAATTATATAGTTTTCAATCTTTTTAGTCCCATGATTTTTATATAATGGAAAGAAAATATTTTTCTCAAAAAAATACTTACTGACAACAAATAAGCTCATCACAATCCGTACCATAAATGGACATTTAAAATAAGCTTTTTGATAGCTCAAAGTTCCACAATTTAAAAAAAAATCAATATTAAATTCATTCTACGTATTTTCATAATTTTCCATTTAAATTATTGCCGCTTTAAATAAATATAGTATTATGTAGTATGTATACATATGCATTTGATGCATCTTTTTGTTTTTGTGATACCATGTTACAATTATGTACAAAAATATATTCCACGCAACCACTATTATATCCTCTTGAATACGTGTGACTGTCGCCTAATTTGTTGGTGTTGTATAACCCATAATTGAAGAGGAGTTGGTCGACGTTGATGAGTTGGATTGTGTGGTACTTGTGGTTGCTGTTGTTATATTTTTAGTATCCATACTGGCCATTATAGAACTTAAAAGGTCCATGGGAGATTTCAAATTTTGTTTGTTGTTGGTCAATTTCGAACTACTAGTTTTATGTGATTTTGTTGCCGCTGTTGGTGAGGAAGATGTAGAGGAGATTGAATTGGATGATGACGAAACTTTGGTATTTTTAACATGTGTAGCATTCTTTTTAGCTGTTTCGTTATTTGTAGAGGGAGGTGGCGGTGGTGGTAAAGGCATATGTTTAGGTGGAGGTGGTGGTAGTGGTGGCAATGGAGGAATTGGTGGTTGAGGGGTACAACTTGCAGCTGGCGTGGGTGGAAAATTGACAATTGGTACTGGAGGCTGTACTACCGCTGTAGTAGAATCAATTGCTTCGGATATTGTAACTTCTTCCTCGTGATCTACCACCAGTTGAGGCTGAGAAAGTAAAACATCTTCTGCCATCACAGCTGGTGTTAAAGCTTCTTCAACACTGTTTATTATATGATTTTGAGATGTTGGCATATCTACGACCGTAGAAGTCACTGGTGCCACCTCATGCTCTTGTATTATGGATGACGTTTGCATTTTTTGGGGCGTACTTGGGGGCTCAGTAATCTTGGTACTACTACGAGGTTGATCGGAAACTATTTGTACTTGTATTTTAATTTCGGGTTCCTTTTGATTTAGACTATTTACATAAGCTTCCCGGTGCGTAAAAGGATTTGGAGGTACTATAGGCAAAGATAAAGCAGGAGGCACTATTGGTTCTGGTAAATTGGGTTTGTATTTTGTTTGTGTTACATTTGTGTCTATTTGATTCGTTGAAGTCGCTAATAACGCTGTGGAGGAGTTTACATTTAATTCATTTATTGAAGACAGTTTTGGTCTTTTAGCAGCATCCGTATTTTTACTTTTCTTCTCACTTTTCTCAACTTCATCCTTATGCTTACGTTTCTCCTTCTTTTCCTTGCGGCCACTAGATGGTGGATTAACATTATTATTGCCACCTTTAGTAGGAGTTGTTTCAGGCAATGAAACTATTTTAGCCACCACTTTATTTATTAAATTGTGCTCGATAACCATTTTACGCATATCGATTTTGGGTTCTTCTTTTGTTAATTTCTTTTTGGCCGGTGAAACACTACTGTTACTACTAATTTCATCTTTAGTACAATGTGATGAATCATCGGTACCACTTTCACTGGAACGTCTACTTAAACCCTCTGCCTCGAGTTGTTTTTTAAGTTCAGCTCTTTTAGCTTTACCCTCCGAAGTACGTTTACAAAACGTTTTCTTTGTGTCATCATGTGATATGGGATGGGGTAATATTGTTTGTTTTTCCTTATATTGAGGTGGCTCTGCCAAAACTGGATTATTCTTTTCATTTATAACTTCTTGGCCTGGGTAATACTGACGTAAACGCAAATGCCAAGCTGTTCAGGGAAGAGTGAAAAGAAATTGAAAAAAAAAAATAATAAAATTTATCTTTTATGAAAATGGAAAAATAATTACCAACACTGGTTACTGCTGTTACAGTTCGAAATTGATGTATAATATTACGAGGCAAAAAGTAAATGTCATTATCACATAATTTAATACGAGCATAACGTATTCCATCCCGTCTTAACTGATTCAATTTGGCATCTTCTATCCATTGTACACATTGAGAAATTGGCGGTTCGTGTAAATCGAGTTGCAAAGTTTCAACCAATTGATTGAAATCTTGTGCTGCAAAAGCTACTACATCTTTGGTTATACGATTCTGTTCGTAAGTTTGACCACAATGAACAGCCTTTAGAATGCCTGGAAAGGAGAAAAGGTATAAATTTAATATTTATTTTTCATTGAACTTTATGTCTTCCATTAAAAACTGTTCGTATCTAAAAAAAAAAAAAAAAAATAAAATTTTAAATTTAAAAAAATGGCAAATCATATATTGAAAGAAATTAAGATATAAATTTGAGAAATTTTGCTGAAAATTATAATTTTTGCTTAAATAATTTTGGACTTTTGGTTAAACTTTGAAGTGTTTTTAATTCCAAAATTGTTGATGAATTTAACATTTTTTGTAAAATTTCAAATTATTGGTGAAATTTAGAATTTTTAGTTAAATAAATGGATAATTTTTGACTTTTTGTCGAATTTATAATTTCAGTGAAAAACTTTGGACTTTTGATGAAATTTATTTTTTATTTTTTTTTTTTTTTTTTTTTTTTTTTTTTTTTTTTTTTTTTTTTTTTTTTTTTTTGAATTTAATTTTTTTTTTTTTTTTTTTGTTTGCAAAATTTAGAAAATTTGTTGAGTTTTCAACTTTTTGGTAAAATTTGATTATGGAGTGAATTTTTACTTTTTTTTGTGAATCTTGTATTTCAGTTTTTTTCTGAAAAAAAAAAAAAGAAATTCTGAATTTTCTCCAAAATTTAAACATTTAGTAAAATTGTTATTATATAAGAAAATTTTTGGTGACATTTAAATTTTTGTTAAATTTTTGAAAACTTTTTTTTTTTTTTTTTTAATTTTCATAATTTTATGAAAAATTAATTTAAATACTTTATTATGTAGTAAATTGTCGGAGATTTTTGATTTGTAAATTTTTAAAATTCCGATTTTTGGTATAATAAAGAATTGGTAAATGTTTATGATATTTATAATTTGGATTTCTGAGAAGTTTCAAATTGTTTTTATTACTATTTCTCACAAATTGTTTTAAAATGTGGAATAAAATTTGGAGAGACTTAAGACTGGTGGCCGACTTAAGACTTTTCAACCTTTCAGTGTACAAAAGAGGACTTCCTCCAAAAACTTAGTTCAGTTTATATTTGCAGCCCATGTTTTTTTAATTCATTAATTTGTTATTATTTCAAAAAAGTATTTTTATTGTTAACTAAATATTGTAAAAAATACATACGGCTATTCTATTTTGTGATTTTTTTTTTTTTTCAATTGAGTTTTTTAAGCTTCAATCTATGTGAATAATCTATGGTTATTCTGTGATTAATGAATTTTATTTAAATATAATTATGAGAATCAACAAAATAAGTCCGTACTATTAGTTGGTTTATTTGATTTTAAGTATGAAGCGCCGTAAGCGAAAACTTTTTCTATATATAAATAATTTCGATTCTTTATGCGAATACACAGAATGTTTAATTGAAATAAATAATAATAAAAGCCTAGTTTAAAAATAAAAAAATGAAACGGGCAACACTGCTCATGATTAAATTAATTAGCGGATAAAAAGGCATACATAAAAAAAATTCGAAACCCGATTTTCGCAAAAAAAATCGGATAATCGATCTCTCTACTAGTTATGATCTTTCTCATACCGTTACGAATGAAGGACGTACTACCACAAATTTCGTAATCGATATATTCAGCACAATTTTCTACAAAAATATTGATTATAAAGCCAATTGAAGATGATTTTGTAAAGCACAATGAGACCTCACAACATGTGTTACGGATACCCATTTATTAATTAAACCAACTTATAAAAATAATCATTCCCTGGTTTTTTGCTTATGTACGTACTAAGCTCTAAAGATTTTTTAATAATAAAAAAAGAAGTTTAAACTTACCCACAGCTGCCGTTGTTATACGTTCATGACCATGGCCCACATGATCAGCATGAGCTTTAGTACGATCTTCAATCATTGTTTCACGAGCTTCCGAGAGACGTGGTAAATATTGCAAATTACGCAATTCATTAATACGTGTTCTTTAAATAGAAAATAAACATTTTAAACATATACAATACAATAAGTTATCCAGAGAAATACCTTTGTCTTTTTAAAGGTGTTTTACTATTTAATTCAGCAGTAGGTACCAATTGTTCACCAGAACGTATCCATAAAATAGGACCATCATTAGATAACCGGGGATCGGTTTGTAAAATGGAACAAGGACCCCAAGGCATTGTCTATAAGATTTGTTTAACAACATATAAATACTATAAAGAATTACTTTTGTGTGATTCCATATCAAAACTGAAAATGATCTCGAGAAAAAGAAATTACCTTTATAATGATATTTAGAAATTTTTTTATATAAAAATTTCAAAGATAAAAGTTGGGTAAAAAAATTCAAACTATTATACCTCAAAAACCGGTATTTGTAAAATTCGTAAGAAATTATATCTTATGGACATAATCTATCTCTCTATACAGATTTAATTTCAAGTTGTAAGCTTATTTAGTTTAGAAGTAATGGACAATAAATCCATTTGTTAATGACTCCTAAGGTATAGGACTTAATTTAGTTTGAAAGTTGAGAAATGAAAACTCAAGACTCAAGATAAAAAAGAAATCAACTGATTTTTCATGTTTGAAACGTCGTAGCGTCTTTACTCAGAAAGGTTGTTTTTTGAGAAACATTTGTAATACATAACACATCTGTAGCGTATTTCATTGAAATCGATGTAATTTAATCCAAAATTGTCTGTTTTTTGTTCGTTTGATATGGAATCACTCTTTTCTATTCCAAATACATACCTTTTTTAAAAATGGATTTTCTTCTATTCGACCCAATAAATCTGGAAAATAGCCTCCGACTTCTTCATGTACTTTACCCACCAGACTAATTTGATGCAGAGGGCCATAACGAAAAGTACCCTGAGAATAATTACGAACCACCTAAAAATTGGAACAAATTAAAATGAAATAAATACTAAGCTATTTATTTAAAATCAACCTGTTCATAATATTGAGCCATCGTACAAGTTTCTATATCAGAATTTCGGCCCAAAACCCCTGCCTTAACAGTTAACGTTGAATAATTTTCTGCCATATGTTCCAATAAATCTGGTAAATATTTGGCCGCATCATGAACTATACCCATTACATGATAAGCATAACCTTCTTCATCTTCGGCAAAACAAATTTCAAAAAATTCATTTACCAATTCTTCCATTTCATCGGGTGATAGATTTTGTATTTCATCTTGATATAAATGTACCACTGATGCACCACCATTTGGATATACTTCTATTTCAAAATATTGTCCATATTTAAGATGTTCAAGTCCTGCTGGTACATGATTATTATTGCGACTGGTACGTGTAACATTTGGTGCTGGTGGATGTTTAGCACTTTGTGTCCCAACACTAACACGACGTATTTTTGATCTTTTATAGCAACGAGAACATTCACGGCTACGGGATGACGAGGAGGAAGAGGATGAGTTCAAACTATGTTTGTTGGACGAAGATGAAGACGAAGATATTGAAGATCTATGATGATGGTGAGTATGATTACTACCCGATGAAGAACGTCTGGAGGATGTAGCTGAATGTGATGAAGGTATTGAAGACGAAGTAGAAGTTGAGGTGGATGAACTTGTTACTGAGGAGGTTAGAGTAGAAGTAGTAATAGAGGAAGATGTTGAAGTAGATGATGATGTAATAATAGTGCTTGTTACTACAGGCAAATTTAAAGAATTTAAATTATGGCCTGATTGATGATTGCTTGTTATTGTAAGTGATGTAGCTGCTGCAGTTGCTGAACCTTGACTTAAGCATATGGGTGTTATGAAAGTTTTTTGAGACGGTGAAGGCATAATTATAGTTTCTATAGATTTTTTTATTTCTGTTGCTAAATTTGTATTTATTTTTGGTTCTTTCTCAACTTTTAGATCCTTCTGAATTCTGATTTCCTTTTCATGTTTTAAATCTTTTTCAGTTCTTGGTTCTTGTTCGTCTTTAAATTCTTTTTCAGGTTTCATTTCTTTTTGAATGCTTATTTCCTTTTCAATTTTTATTTCCTTTTCAATTTTTATTTCTGGTTTTATATTTTCATTTTTTTGAGTTGTTGTTGCTGTTGCTATAAGACAATTTACACTGTCTAATTTATTTTCACTACTAAAATTTAATTGTCTGGCCACTTCATTTGGTTTTTTGGCTACTAGACTTTTAAAAACTGGTTCATTTTCCTTCTTAACATCTATTATGTTTTCATCTTTTATTTTTAGTTTTAAAGATGACGGTTCTGGTATTTCACTTGACGGTTTTTCACATTTAAGTGATTGTTTTTCATTTGTTGTTGGTGTTTGATTAATATTTCTATCATTAACAACTTTTTTATCTTCCAAAGTTGGTTTTCTTGTTTCCGCTTTTTGAGCATCATTAGGTTTTATTACGGAACTATTATTTCTTCCCTTTAATGATATGTCATTGGTTTTGATCATTGTCTGGCAATTTGTTATTGTTTGGGTAGTTATTACTGATGTCGATTCAATTTCTTTGTCAGAAGAAACATTTTCCAAAGTTATTTTTATAACACTACTTTGACTGGTCCTACTGCTTTCAGAACTCCGTCTACGGTTGGAAGATTCCTTGGGAGTTGACGCTGATGTGGTTAGTGATATCTGAAAATACAGTTTAATTTTAATTAATTTTATTATAAAAATTAAAATAATCCAATAGAGCAAAATTTACCTTTTCTCGTTCTTCATTTGTATTAGATGATGTCAACTTATGTGTGAAGGCACTATTGCTACTTTTCACTTTGGAACTAGAGCTAGAACCAGAACCACTAACACCTGATTTAGAACTGGAGTTATGACTGTCTTTCGAACTGCTTTTTGAGCTGGAACGATCTGAACTTTTAGCTGTTGATGATGATGATGACGAATAAGATTTATATTTATCTTTCTCCTTTTTATGACTTTTATCCGATGACGAAGACGACTTATCTTTTTCTTTGGATTTTTTAGAAGGATCAGAACGCTGACGATCTTTATCACGGTCTTTATCATAGTCACGATCTTTTTCTTTTTTCTTCTTTTTATGAGATTTATCTAAAAAAGCGAAATAAACAAAATTATTAATTAAATTCTATAAAATAATAATAAAAAATATAAAAAAAAAATACCTTTGTCACCTCCACTGCGCTCTTTATTTGTTGAGGTAGCTAACAAAGAAATTGTTGTTTTAGCAACATTATTTTCATTAGTTAGTGTTAAGCTATCAACAACTACAGTTTTGTTAATGTCCTTTGCCAAAGCTAAGGACGTTGACAATGGTTTTTCATTTTGCATTAGTTTTTCTATAGGTTTTTGTTCGTTTTTATTACTGAGACTTTTTTGTTTATCCTCTTCAGTTCCTGGAATAGTTTTTTGTAAATGTAGCACTTTTTCTTTATTGTTATCATTATTACTATTACCACCGGCTAAATTTTCATTATTTATTTTTGTATTCATTGTTGTTGTATCTGCTGCTGCCGTATGTAGTTGTAATTTTTGTTGCTGCTGCTGTTGTTGTTGTTCTTGATGCGACTTTGAGGACGTCACATGAGTTTCCATAATATTCGACATTGCGCGCCACTTCCCTACATCGATATCAGGACGTAATTTTTTCTTCTATTCTTTTCTCAACAAGACACACTCATTAGCCGAAGTTCATACAAAAAATCGATTTTATTTGGCCGCCTTGTTAACACACAAAAAACACTAAGCGCGCAATTTACAATAAAAATTTATTATTTACGTTTGCTTTTGTTACAATTTTCACTACATTAATATGAACTTTTCCTCAATATAGATTTATTCTAAGAAAATTTTTTTTCCATTTTTCTTTGTGCAACGCATGCAATACATTCTTTTCTTCTGCGTCACTAACAGAAAAAATTGATTTTTTTCACAATTACTTTTGCAATTTATACACTTTTAGTGTATATATAAAGTTAATTTTTTTAATTTTCACTTTAGCATAATATGATTGTGTTTTATATGCAATTAATTATTTTCTTCTTTTTTCAGTATATTTTGCAAATTCCACTTCACGCGTCCATTTTTTACCATAATAAAAATTACTAAACAACAGGGTTGTATTTGGTTGGTGTAATTGTACGGCGAAAAAGTGATGCCCATTTTTGGAATAATGTTGTATTTAAGGCGAATTTAAAAGTCTATTTTATTTAGGCATAGCAGAGACCTGCGCCGACTAGCTTAACAGGAGGCTTAGTCTAGCCGCCACCGTGAAATTTTCTACACACGCTTTTTTCATTTTCGAGCATGAACAAAATTTTGTGCGCACATACATTTGGACCCAGCTATTCATGTTTTGTTCGAGCAACCATGTCTGCCATCAAACGTCATTTTTCATGCGGAAGAAGAGGCGCTGAATGTAAAAGTATCGAAGTGACACTGTTGGCAAACAAAAAATTATGATTTGTTCGACAAATGTTCTGCCCACTCAAAACAAAATGGAAAAAATTGTGTGTATTTCTCTGCCGACGTTTTGTTCATGTGAGAACAAGAAAAAGTCTAGTATAGACGGTACGTAAGCAAGAACAGTATTAAATGATTTTTTGTTTCATATTCATACTCTATTGTTTATATTCCTTAATATTCGTGTAGTGTATGTGAAAATGTCGATAAAATTCAAATTCCAGATTTTTGTTTTGAAAAATAATATATGTAATTCAGGTAAAATCTTGTTATTTATTTTTAAAATTAACAGCCGTATTCACATAAAAATAATATATGTTTGATAAAGGTTTACTAACTTTTTGTATATAAATTTCCATAAGAAAAAAATAGTAAACCTTTATCAAGCATACATTATTTTTTATGAAGACAGCTGTAAAGCTTTTAGTGTCATTAAGCATTTAATTTTTAGTAAATTCTTCACTTTTTACAAATTCCATTTTTTTTTTTTTTTGTGAAAATTCGATTATTTGAAGTTAGTAAATAAATTTCAAATAAAAATACTTAAAATTGTTTATGTAAACCCCTATAAACAATTTTAAGTATACCATAATCGATTTAATTGAATTAAATAAAATAACATAAATAAGTAATAAGAATTGGATCAGTTTATTGAAATAGTTACAAAATAATAAAATAAGAAAGACAAAATAAAAATACACATTTCATATAGGAAAAATTGTCTATTTTCAAAATGCAACAGATCCTTTATACTAAATTATTCCAATTAGACAAAAACAATTTCTGGCAGCACTGTCTTCACAATTTATGCATGAAATTTTTGAGTACAAAAAAATTTAAGAGTATCTACAAAATTTTGAAAGTGTATGTAATTAAAAACACAAAAAAATATCTCTTTGATAAACGTTGAATATATTGAATATAATATTAATACGAACGCAAGCGATTCAACAGTTTATTTTAGAATTTCGTAGTGAATACATTAAATTAATGTAAAATAAGAAAAACATAATAATACTGAGCGGCAGCTTATCTACAAAAATACTATACAAAAGATACCATAAAATTATGGAAATATAAAGAATATACAAAGTGTACACCTAAGATTATTATTATTTTTTTATAAATATGTAATTATAAAATATACAAACTTCTGTTAATATTTATAAATACATGAATATTTATAAAAGTTCATTCAACACTTTTTGTTACATCATAAACAATATATTGGTTAATATCGTGTTTTTATATAACTCAGAAAAAAATATATAAAAATAACAATTAATTACATTTTGTAGTTGTCATTGTATAAATAATTGTGCGAATTTTTGTTGTAAATACATATAAACAACTATCACTTTATAAATATTTACTACAACCATCGGAGACTGAATTTATTTCGATTAATTAACATTGACTTTGTGTGTAATAAAAAATGATAATAGTGAAATGATTTTTTTTTTTTACATTGATGTTTAAAAAGAAATATATGAATGTATTTTTTATTTGTTGGATTTTCTTTTTAATCTTTGAATAATTGCCAAAAAAAAAAAGATAATGTACGTATACATAAAACATGCTTTCAGTTGACTGACCTATTTTTTTTTCTGATTGTTTTTGTTTTGAGAGAAACCTATCGAAAGCATGATACTGATCTGTATACGTATAAATATCAAGAGCATAAGGGGGGTTCATGAATATATGAAGACATTTTCAAGTACAGTACTTTATATATACATACATACATATATGTATGTAAAATTACTTTTTAAAATTAAGTTAAACCAATTATTTCTTATCATAGGTAGCTAATTTTAAAAATTTTCTTAAATATAGAATAGTTTTGATTAGATTTAAAAAAAATGAACAAAATTTGAATATACTTTTTAAATTTAATGAGTAGATTATCAGGTATGTGATGAAAATCGATCGCTTTCAAAACGAATCGATTTGAAAAATTGTGATGAATTTCATGAGAAAAATAACAATTATTTTTAGGCAAATATAAAAAAATTATTAAATAAAATATAAAAGAAAGTGATTAAAATATAATTTTTATCAATAACAAAAACTTCAATATCAGTTCATCACACATTTTTTCGATTTAAAATCCATTCGTTTTCGAAATCGTTTTCCATCACATACCTGTATTATATTTATCCATTATATAATTTGAATAAAGAAATATTTAAATTCTGATTATTGGTTGTGATACCTTATGTATCTAATTGGTATTATTTCCGTATCACTACACATGAGTTGATGTATGTACAACATATTAATTATAATTAATGTTACGTAGCTCGTCCAAAAATCAATTTAAATGACACTACTGGTTATCAATTTTCCTATCAAACTCATTTTCTCATTTTTCAACAAGAATCAGAATTTAAAAAGAATTAATTTGATGTTTGGCCAAAAATCTTAAATCATAATTATATTATTAAAAAAAAACTATTTATAAAGCGTGCACAGTTGCAAATATATGACAAAATTTTACAAAAAGAATATTTTGTATTAGAAAATAGCGTCAAACCATTCTCGGTAAAATGTCAGCTATGATTAGTGATAAGTGATAAATATTTTACTAACTTTTTATTTAATAAAATTCTTAGAATTCAAAACATACTACATAGGGTAGACTGGGTGGCATTCGCCACTTTTTTGCTTAAAATGCTATCAGCCGTATTCACAAAAAAATAAATAATGTATGTTTGACAAAGGTTTAATAACTTTTTGTATGTAAATTTCCATAAGAAAAAGTTAACAGTTCTCGATATCAATACTTTCTTTTGTAATAAAAACATTGATATGTTGTCTTATATTTAAGACCTTTTGCCCTGACGACCTTCAAGTTTATGAATTCGCCAAGTGATCAAAAATGCCAAAACAACACCATTCCATGGGGAAGATTCGCAAAGTGATGGGGGCAGAATCGTTTTCCTATATATGATGGGGCTAATCTTTGATATCCTTTGACATCCCTGACATATACCTATATATTCTTTCTTTAAAAAATAAATAATTGTATGTAGTATGTATGAACGAATTTAGTTGATTCAAAAAACCGAAAAAAATATTTACGACCAACGTCTTTAAAAGTGAAACCCGTAGCATATATATAAACTTCAAAAAGTCTAAAATGCCATTTTGGCCGATATCTCGGATAATAATGAACCAACTTTGTTCAGCAAAATCATTTGAGAAAGATTTTGAATTTTATATATCAAACAAAACGAAGAGAATTGTTTAATTGGTGGTTGCAAACTTAACCGCTACTTTGTTAAATTTTCTGCTAATAAAAGAACGAATTTGTATTAATAACCCCTTATTAAGTAGGGTTTATCATAATCGAACAATCGACTTTTTGTTGTAAAAAGTCGAAATTGACTTTTTCATTTGAAAATTGTCGATAAATAGACATTCTTGATGCCAAAAGTCGAAAATTGTCGAAAAGTTGAAAATAGTTGAAAAGTCGAAAATAGTCGAAAATTCCAAAATTAAAAAAATCGAAATGTCGAAAAATCGACTATTTGAAAATTAAAAAAGTCGACGTTTTGTTCAAACTATAAAACCCTATTATTAAGCTATATCAAATATTTCATAATTTGAATGTATATATCCTAATTTTTTTTAAAAGTAATAACAATTTTAATAGACTTAATATTACAGAATATCAAAACTAAACATTTCTAGCAATAGCAATGTCACTATATTTTGTCGCAAAAAATCCACAACTAATCCAACACTTTTACGCCAAAACACAAAATGCAAATAATTATGAAACTTCTTTTATCCATTAATTTAAAAATATAAAACGACAAAAACCTGGACACATAATATATTTGGAAAACAATTATTGTGAATTAAATACCAAGTGTAAAAAACGCACTTTATTTTGTCCGATTGTGTATATAAGGATTTGCCTAGTCTGACAACACTTAAATTGATGAGGTTTTTCCTTCACTTAAATTGATTGATGAGTTTTTGTTTTTTCTTCACTTAAATTGATATTTTTATTCTTTGTAAAATTTGTTAAAAATAAAAGCGATTGTAAATTATTAATCCTCTTCAAATATAGATGCTAATGTTTACGATTAAAAAACGTCTTGACGATTATTTTAAATGTTCAATTACAAATGAAATTTGGTAACAAGAGACCAATTTAGAAGTAATTCTACTGTCAACTGCCCTATATCTCGGGATAAGGATATAACTTTGGGAATCATTTAATAATATTATTTAAGTTGGATGTTTTTATAAATGTTTATTTCAACAAATCTCTTATTAAATTTAATAACATAATTTCTTTCGAAGTAAAGGAAATTTGCAAAGTCATCCAGTTTTTTTTTTTTAAATTAATTTTGTTGAAAATTAAAATGTGTTTATTTGTTTAATATGTAACAATGACGTTTACTTTTTTGTTATTTTAGTGTGACTTGAATTATTGATAATTAAATAGCTCTCATGTTAAATATATAACAATTAATATTTAATATTAATTAAGAATATTAATATTAATATTTTATACTTAGGAGTTTTTTCTTATTTCAGCATATTATATTTTCTTACAATTATACTTAGCATAAGTATTTAATTGCAAAAAATATATTTTTTTAATACTAAAATTATTTAGAACAATTTGGTACAGACGATTTTACTATCGTTATTTTTGGAAATTACGATATCGAAAACGATATAATAATTTTGTGGAAAAACGATATTATAAGAAAAGGTACACTTTAGTCCGTAAAATCTATCCTTTTAGATTCGAAAACGATTATCACTAGTGATAATTTTTATCACCTACATAACATCGTTTCGATATTGTTATGATATCGTTTGGTTTATTGGGTTAGCTTAAAATGCTTTAAGTTCTCTTGTTTATTTGACTTAAATAAATCCATATCGAAAAGTAAAACTTTATTGATATAAAAACTTTTTATATAGATAATGTCAATATCAATTTAAATATTCACACTTATGGTGGAAGATCTTTTTCTTACATAAATAAAAATGAATTTAGTAAATCGATTGTACATGTTGAGTTATGGCATTTTTTTCGTAAACTAATTTTATATGCTAGCGTCTACATTGGAACGTAAAAGAGTATCACGTAGTTTCGTTGTCAATTAGAACGTATAAATGTTTGTTGAAAAGCACACAACTACCGTCGTATATATAGAACCGTATATAGGTTGTACACACAAATTACATCTGAATTGTGGGTAAAATGAACGTAGATACAACAAAAATATAGAGCCTGTGCCACAATGTCGATCGAAAAAAACGTTTGCCAAAATATATGGTAAACAATAACAAAATTTTGAATTTATTTGTTGTTTTCCATACAAATTGTCGACTCAAATTTTTCGTTCGACATCGTGAGACAGGCCTATAGTTTTTTTTATTATTATTTTTCTTTATTGAATCTTTTATAAAAAGGTTGTATTTACAATATTTTGAAGATTTACTTAAAAAGTATTACAACTAACTAATTAAATAAAAAACTAACTAAAATAAATAAAAAAAACTACTAATATCACAGAAATTAAGGAAAAGTAGACTTGTAACCTTGTAACACTTTAAAAGTTATATGAAATTCTAAAAACAACCACTAATTGCCACTCTTTCGATACAAAAGAGTCCTAGTGATTGTTTAACAAATTTCTTATTATTTCCTAATCGGACGTTCTGCATTTTTGATTAAATGACAGAATCAGTTCCCTTGCAAATATATTCCATATTTTGTGACCAAAGTTGCTATGCAGAAGGTCAGTTAAATATCGGTGGTGTAGATTATGAATTATTTTCAGATTTTTATTTTGAATTATGAAATCGGAGTTGGCAACCATAGGAAATTATTGGTCTAATACACATTTTATAAAAAGAATATTGTTTTTTAAATTTAGTTTAAATCTACTGTTGAGTACAGGGTAGAAGCACGGCCGCATTTACTATCTTTGTCGCATACATGATTTATATGTTGTTTAAATAGTTTTTTATTTAAAATAATTCCTAGATATTATTTTATTGGAATAAACACTCCTCTAGAAAACAAATGCTTTGATCTATGACACTTCGGGTCATCGGCTCTATGATTAACGTTCCTTAGATTCTTTTTTATACAGTTGTAGCACTTGAATATCACATTGCTTAGTGGACAGGCAGCATAATCATGATTTCCAGCGCAGGCTGAACACATTTCTAGACGATAGCAGTTTTTAGCACCATGTCCGTACATGGTACATTTGGTGCATTGAGTAGGACCTTTGTTGTCCTTGATGGGTTTTCTCCAATAAACAGCAATATTACAAAAATACCTAATTTTCATAATCTCTCTCTTAGATACATGCTACCGGTCGAACTCGATCAGATAAAGTGCATCATCTGCACTAGATCTCATTGTTTTTAATTCTTTGTGTGAGATTAAAAACTCATCATTTATTACCTTTGTATCCAGTTTAGGTAAGACAAATAATACTAATTTAAAGTTATTAGCGTCTTTATGCTCATGTGTATAAAATCAGGAATTTACTGTCCTTCAAGACAGTGAGACCATCATTGTATATTTATTGCCAATTATACCTATCACCGTTGAGAAACTATGGCAGGATCCACAATTGGAATTTTGGTGGAATTTTTCCTTTAAAAGCAAGCAGTTGCTTCATCTTCTGATAGAAGTTAAAATCTATTAGAACTAATGCTCGGTCCGTCTGATGTTTTTGGCACCTTTCTTCTTTTTTGACCGTACATTGCCAAACGTAGAAATTTAACAAAAATCAAGTTTTTTATACTTTTAAATTTAAAAATATAATTAACTTTTTATTATCAGTAATTAACACGATATTTTTATTTTGAGGCAGAGATGACAGATGACAGGCCTATAGTTGTAATATGTTCCTCACACTATAATCAAACACTTTCAAATTATTTTTATAGATTCAAATTAATATATATATATTTAAAAAGTTTAAATAATGGCGCCCTTAAAATGGCTCAGCATTTTAGCCTTAATTCTTTTAACAATGCCCTCAATTGATTGTCGACGTAAAAAAATCTTGGGCTTATTTCCACATCCCGGTGTAAGTCATTTTCATTTCTTTCATCCTATAATGCGAGGACTGGCAGAACGTGGACATGAAGTTACCGTTGTCAGTCACTTTCCAGATAAAAGTCCGCCTATAGGTTATCAAGACGTGCCTCTAACTGGACGTGAAACCTTAACAAATAGTGTAGATTTAAAGGTAAGAATTAAAATTATTATTATTATTTGTTTTCAAGAACTATGTAGTGTTAATATCTATCTATAACTTGAATGCTTTCAGTTTTTTGAAAATCGTCGCTTTTACAATCACTTTCATGAATTCTTTATGTTGTACGAATGGGGCATAGAGGCTTGTAATCACACTTTAAGATCAGATGCCTTACGCCAAGTTATGCGTCAGGGCGTACGTTATGATGTTATATTAGTGGAACAATTCAATACTGATTGCATGATGGGCGTTGCTCATCTTCTGAAGGCTCCCGTCATTGCTCTGAGTAGTTGTGCTATAATGCCTTGGCATTACGAACGCATGGGTATGCCTATTATACCTTCCTATATACCGGCCACCTTTATGGGACAATCGGAGGATATGAATCTAGTGGGACGTTTTGGAAATTGGGTAACTTTCCATGGCATGAATTTATTGTATAAATTATTTTCAATTCCTGCAGCCGATTCATTAGTTCAATATAAATTTGGTCGTGATATGCCTTCAGTAGGCGAACTGGCTAAAGAGACCAATGTCATGTTTGTCAATCAACATTTCTCATTAAGTGGTGCCAAGCCACTACCACCATCTGTAGTCGAATTAGGTGGCATCCACATACAAAAAGCTAAGCCACTTGATGTAGATTTGCAAAAGTTTTTGGACAATGCGGAACATGGTGTAGTCTTCATTAGTTGGGGTTCCATGATTAAAGCTGAAACTATGCCCACTGATAAACGCGATGCCATAGTTAAGGCCATGAAGCGTCTAAAACAAAGGGTTATATGGAAGTGGGAAAATGATTCTTTAGTGAATAAACCCGAAAATATGTATATAAACAAATGGTTGCCGCAACGTGACATACTTTGTCATCCTAATGTTAGGGTATTTATGACACACGCTGGTCTTATGGGCAGTTCAGAAGCAGCTTATTGTGGTGTACCAGTGGTATCTACGCCCATGTACGGTGATCAGTTCCTAAATGCTGCAGCCATGCAACAGAGAGGCATGGGTATCATATTAAATTATGAAGATATCAATGAAAATAATGTTATTAGAGCCGTTAAAAAAGTTTTGGAGAAACAGTATGTTTTTATTAAACACAAACATAAATAATTAATTTATAAAAAATCAACTAATTTTTTAATTAATCATTTCTTTTTATAGATTTTACGATAATGCCAAAACCGTATCATATTCCTTCAAACATCGTCCTCAGGCAGCTTTAGATACTGCTATGTGGTGGGTTGAATATATTGCCAATACTGAGGGCACAAATTTGGTCAAGTCTTCCTCCGTTTATATGTCACGTTTTACCTATTATTCTTTGGATGTTTATGCAATTATTGTCAGTGTTCTTTTGGTATCTGTGCTTTCATGGTTTTGGATTATAAACAAATTGACCTCAAAACGTACTAAAGTTAATAAAATTAAAACTAAGTAGACATAAACCAAAATAAAAGAAATTTAAATTTAATTGATATATACATATATGTAAAATCTATTTTTGTGGACTTATAATTTGTGATATTTTTATAAAAAATATAAAAGAAAATTTAATTTGTATCAATGTTAAATATATACATACATAGTTAATTTGAATTTAATTAGATTTAAAAATGTTTATTTAAGTTTTAATAGAATAAATATCCTAATAGTTTTAACAGAATAAATACCATAATAGAGCCAAATTTTTTAATTTTTCATGAAATAATTGATTTAAATGTTTAAAACAAAGATCGATTTTTATTTATAAAAAAATATAATGCTTTAGGGATATTTGTGCAATTTTTGATTTTTATAAATATTTCATTAAAAAAACTTCTGTGTAATAAGATGATTTACAGATTATCATTATTTTTATTTTTAACATATGTTTAAGAATTCATCAGATTTTGTGTGAATAAGAGTGATCACAAACTTGGTACAGGTAGTTCAGTTACGTCCAGGGTCGACTTTCGGGATCCACGAACCTTAAGTGAGAAATTACAATCTTCAGACTTCACAGAAAAAAGTATAAATCGACTTCAATTACGAAATTGGTAATATTAGTTAATTTTTAATTGATTTTGCTCCAATCAACAAAATGATGATGTTAATAACTACAATAATTGATTTTATTATTACTGATTTTGCTAAAATATAAATAATGGGCTGAAATTGTTGACAATTTACTAAAATTTATTTTATTTCTATATTTTTATGGACAAATTAATTTTCCATTTCCCTTTATATTTTCTAAATAGCTGTCAATTTATTTAAAAAATTATGTTAAGCCAATTAGAAAGTTAATTATATTAATAAATAATATAATTAAATTTCAATAAAAAGTCAGTTAATAATTTTATTAAAAAATAATTTGAAAAATTTTTAACAAATGGGTACAAGAGACGATACAATTCGCTGTACCGAAACTAACGACCGAAGTTGCAGTACCAAGACAGACTATAATTCGCTCTACCAAAACCGATGACCGAAGTCCCGGTGCCGAAACAAACAACCGAAGTTGCAGTGAATCACAATTATTCCATACAAACTTAGAGTACTTAAAAACATAATTATATAAACTGAATGAGAATTATTAAATTTCAATAACATTATTGAACTACAATAACGCTGTTCACAAATGAGGTTGAATATTAATAATGTATTCACAGATGAGGTATAACAAATAAAATATATGTAATAACGTTTTATGGTAAAAATTTATGTAACTTACAATTTATAAGCTAAATTAGAATTTTCCACCAAATAATGTACTTTTGATTATTGGTAGTTTTTTTTAATAATTCAAACTTTCGTTTTTAAATGGTACTTTTTTAGATTTTTAAAAATATAAATATTTTAAATTTCGTAAATTCGTTAAAAAGTAGAAATTTTTAAATCTATTTAATAATGACTCATAAAGGAAATTTAATTCGTACTGGTATATAGGTAACATTTTCTAAATTCGTGTTTTGATGAAAATGCATAATTTAGAATCAATCGACGTATCAGGTGTCATTTCAAATTTATGGCGAAAACAATTTTATCATATGTGACACTTTTTACGCATATAACAATGTATTTCATTACGTTTTTTTTTCTTTGGCTGGGGAGCCAATATGTAAGATTGTTGTTTTTAGTATTAAATTTTTATATATATTTATATAGTAATATTTTGTTATTTTTAATTATAAATTTCATTATTGAGAGAAGTTGTTAAGTTTACATAGTAGTTTTATTCAGGGTATTGCTTTTGTAATATAAGTTTATTGGCCTTGAAAGGCTTTTTATATTA
>MINK01007405.1:0-18353 GCA_001735545.1 Phormia regina
TTGTTTTTTTTTTTTTTTTTTTTTCTCAAAATTCTTATTTGCATTTCTAAAAGGATTTTTTTACTTACTTTGTACATCGTCAATCTAGATTTTTTTTTTAATTCGAAGCAATTAACTTTTTAAGACTTTCTTTTAGAGATTAGAAAATTTTTCTCTCAAAATCCTTTCTAATTTGTCTGAGTCATACAGCTTAAAGATACCATTTTGCTTCTAATATCAGTTTTCCATTCTGTAACCATGTTTTAAGAGAAGTACTTCAAAAGCAGTGAACCAGATGTATAAAGGAAGACCATTCTACAAATGACAACCATGGGTTATAAAAAGAACTTCTGCAGCTTTTTTTCACAACTAAGTACCTGCTTCCAATGACAACACAAAGTTAAATTCATGACTTCTTCAGCTCTTTTTCAGTCCATTTTTTGCAGGGTATGATTTTAAGAAGTAATATAAACAATATCCAAAGATGTAATTCAAAATAGATTTAAAACATTTTTTTAAATTTTTTTTTAAGAAAAAAATCTTAAGAAGTAGTTTTTCATGACTTTCTATTCTGTGAATAGGTATCAAAAAAGACAAGCCTAATCCTAATTTGCTCTACTTTTTCTTTTCTTTTCTTTTTTTTTTTTTTTTGCTATAATGTGGATCAAATTCAAGATATTTTGTTAAAAGTATATATTTGTTTTTAACATTTTATTGTTATGGGAATAATATTGATATGGTTAGAAAACTAAATATGGTTTAAAAACAAAGAAAAAGATTTCAAATATCTAAGGTTTTAGGTTGTTGTCATACACTACTAAAAATATGGCAGTATATTGATTTTGTTGTTTCGTATATAACATGTCGAAAAAAAAAAAAAAAATTAAAATCCCATAAAGTTTATATTTTCCAAGTAATGGTGCGATATTCATTCTATCTAGCTATATCCGTCTATCTGTCTGTTGAAAGCAGGATAAGGCTCAAAATATCGGTATTAAAATTAATTTCAAATAGTACTTTTTACACCCTCAAAGTACTAAAATTCAAATTTTTGATAATTATTATTTAATTTATTTTATTTATTTATTTATTTATTTATTTATTTATTTATTTATTTATTTCTAATACTAAAGTTAAAGTGCATTCGCAGCTTGGGATATCAGCTGAATGAAATTATTTCATGATTTCATTCAGATTAAATATTTTAGTAAAATATGATAATATATATGTCGCCCTTTTATTAAGATAAACTTATGAAAAAAGTCGTATATCGAGTACTTTATATTTAGTTTGTTGTATACAATTTTATAAACTAAAACTTATTGCTATTGTCCTAACTACTTGTGTTATCTCTTTGGAACTGCATTCAATTTCATTTTGGAACTTTATTTAAATTTCATTAATAATAATTGTAAATACAAGTCCAAAGAGTTAATAAACGTAGATTTCTAATCGAAACCTATGTTACTCTAAGATATATTTCCTATTTCCTGAACGTTTGAGAGTATCAAATAGTTCTAGGGAGTATTTCGGTACTTTTGAATATTAAATAGTATCAAAGTACTATAGTATCCACTTTTCTATCCCTGAATAACACTACAAGGACTCCCAGCTCAATGTCCCCAAACAAAATCATCTAATTTAATTATAAAAAAAAATCACTTAAATAAAAAACCACAAAAGGAATTCAAAATTGCTCAAAAAATAGTGAAAAATTCATCAAATATTTACGAAAAATCGAAAATAATAAATAATCATAAAATCAGTCACATTTAAAATGAAAATAGTTTTTTTTTTTTATTAATTCTTTATTTACATAACCGAGCCCATTGGGGCCTTATGTGGCTAATCAAAGCTACTAAAAGTTTTAACTTTGGCCTAGGTACTATTATGTTCTTGATTAGAACGTAAATGGTCTTCGCCCTGATTAAAACTTTTCTGAACATTATGACCTTCTTATGCCTGTGGTAAACAATTTAGAAAATAAATAAAAGTGAAAAAATTTGAGCTCAAAAATTATGAAAACCCACTTTAAAAGTTTGAATAATTTTTCTTATAAAGTATAATTTAATGAAAATTTGCCAACCATTTTTTATACATGATTTGAGCGATTTTAGCGCTCTAATTAATAATTAATATATAATATATAGTTTAGCGAAAGTTATTTGAAGAGATCTGTAATCTAATTTAACATTATAATTTTGACTCGCCCCCATTTAAAATACGATCCACAAGTGTTGGAATTATGTCTATTGAACAAACTATTTTTAATCATTGATAATTTAGTAAAAAAATCAAGTTCCCCTGAGGAAGTGTTGTGCGGCATGTAGAAATATAAACAAGGATATATATCAAGCCAGTTCAAAAAGATTTGGCATACGATATAAATAACTATTCATAAACTTTATTATTTTTAGTTAACAACAGTTTCAGTACATTTATTAATAATCCGCCGTTTTTTTATATCACTATCCTGTGAAACAATCTAAAAATTATTAATGTATTTGTTGAAATAATGGGTAGATATAATTCAAATATCCTAGTTTCTCGTCATTTAGTCTCAAAAAGTCACATTTAAAAAGGGACCAAAAAGTGTCCAGTTTGGTTGAAAAAGGCGCAAATGGCGACTAAAGTCCCAAAACAGTAACACTGATAGTAATGTGGTCACAAAAAGAGCCAATGCTACTTAGCATGATTTCCATACTTCATCTTGGAGTACAAAACATTGCAGAAAATGGATATTTGTTTCCAATAAAGTGTAAAAATCAGTTCAAAGAATTCTTTATAAAGCCACCAATATAAATAAAGGATACTTATCGGTACTACCACGTAGCTATTACTAAATCTCTGTTAAAAATGAAATAATTTTATCACTGCTAAAATTTTATTTTGTATTTATATCGGTGCGTAGATTTACATACTTTTTATTATACACAGATTTAAAAAACATACACATATAACATAAATAAAAATATAAAAAAATGAAATTAAAGTCAAAATTATATTAAAACGTGGGCTTGAAGTGTCGGCCTGTGTCATATTATGATGGCTGAATACATACATACATATGTATATATGTTATTCTTTTACAACCGGAACCATTTTCACATGCTTTTAAATCTTTGCTAAGCATAAAATATAGCTTATTCAGCAGTATAAAATTTAACACTCACATAAATATAGATAAACATTCTCTTACACCTACTTTCACTTATACACATATTTTCATTTACACACATATACATGCATACATAGTAGATTTCTGTTCTTATTAAATGGTATTTGGTATATTTGAAAATTGTTACACCTATTTTTAGTTTAAAGCTTCAAAATATTGAAATCCCCGTTTTATTTCAAATTCTTTTTTTTTATATTATTTAAGTGACAATATTTGTTAAAGAAAAAATTTACCACGTGTATAAATATAGATTTTCGTTGTAGATTGTTGTGGTTGTATGTGTAGAGTATTTGTTTTATATTTTTCTGACACGTTTTCAGATTTTAAGAATCACGTGTTATTTGATTATTGTCAGACATTTTTTTTTAGTAACTTAACTTGAGATTCCATTAGAGATTTGCTATTTTCGTATTTTCTCTCTTACTTAATTCATGGTTAAAACTAAATAGATTTTTTGTGAATGAAATCATGGTATTTTTTTTTCTTCAATTCCTAACTTTTTGTGTAAATATTTGCATTGTTAAGAAAGGTTTTTTGAGGATTTTTTTCTATATTACTGTTATTGTAAAATTGTTTTTTTTTTTTTTTGGAATTGAATTGATTTTTCCTTTTGCTATTGTTTTGTTTTAAACAATACAAGGGAATTTATTCAGGAATGAGAGAAGGTTTTCTTTGTTGCAATTTTTATTTTGGTTAAGTTTACTAATATTAAACTCAAAGACTTGTAGTATTTTGTTTTCTTTTAGCTTAAAATAGTTTTTGGATTAAATAAGATATAATTCCATTGAGCCTTAATAAATAGAAAATGAAACATACACATTTAAAAATGTTAAATAAACGAAAATTAAAAAGGCTGTTGTATGATTTATATTAATTTAACTATGAATTAAATATTACTCATACGCTACGTAAGTGTATTAAATAAAGTTTCATGCATGTTATATATGTGTATGTACTCTACATTTATGTAGTTAATTTATCATAAAAAAAACTAAGTTAATAACTTACTTAAAGTTAAACGAATTTTAGAAAAAACTTTTTCATAAAGACTATAAACGATGCACTGTGGTACATTTTGTGACATGACAGTCACAGATTTGAAAGTCAGATAACTCAAATCACGATAAAGTTAAATTATTAAATAATTTCCGGCAATTTTTGGTAAAGTTGTATTACGACCAATGGACGGTTGGAGAAATGCAATAAAACGAAATCTGAAGAATATTTGGAGTTGATAGAACCAGTAGTTAATATTATTTTGTATAGTAGTTCTAGATGTTTAAATGTGAAATTATCGTAAACCCATTTTCACAAAAAAAAAAAAAAAAAAAAAAAAAAAAAAAACACTTCTGACCAATTAATATTGATTGAATTTTTTTATAAATACACAGAATCTATGTAACCACTTAAATATCTCCATATTTGTTTCAAATTTAGAAAAATTCCACAATTTATTCACGAATTTCATTTTCCGAAAAGTAAGAAATCGGAAAATTGTGTAACTTGAAACTTCAATTTCTCCTAAAGTTTGTTTAATTTAATATAGTAATATAAGAAGAATATGTCCAATATAAATGTTGCAGTTTCAAAATAATGTTGTCATTTGGGACAAAATGGTCAACTATTTTATTTTTTTCCTTTTATCGTAACATTAACCTTTTTTTCTAATAATATTGTAACTTTAGTACCCCTAAAAGTCTTCAACATGAAATCTTTTAACACTTGGTTTTCAAATTTATATATCCTAACAAAATTTTCTATCTTCACAAAACTTTTTACACTTCTAATGACTAAAAGGCATTTATGTACGTTATAATAAAAAATTATTCGATTAATCGTTAAAAATTTATCGAATAGTTTTTTATTCTAAATTTAAAATTGTTGTTCTTTCGGAAATAATGAAAAAAATGTTCCTTTAATAATCGAATAATTCTTATACGAATGACAACCCTATTCCATATGGTATATGTATGCCAAATATAAGCAAAATCGGAAGACTCTCAATAAAAAAAATATCATGGAAAGGACGATATTATAAATATAAAATATGCATAAAATACAAAAAAATTTCGTTGGAAAAATGGCTGTAGAAATCAATTCTCAACATGTTTTTTCGACTTAAATTCATTTTTCATCTTTTGGTGTATCACATATTAAAATCGTGTAAAGGGTAATGGCCTAAGTTTGAGAAACTATTCTCGAATTTTATAACAAGGTAAAGGAAAAAAAATTTGTAACGCATTATCCCACACCCACCAAACGTCTCAGAATCATTTTCTGAGTCGATTTAACAATGGTCGGCTGGCTGGCTGTCCTGTAAATTTTGAACAAAGTAAAGGTCGCAATTTGTAAGATATTTTGATGAAATTTGACACAAGTAATTATTTTGATACAAGGACGAAGCCTCATATTAAACCCCTCTATCGAAACTCACTTTAATGTCCATAAATCCCATAACAATGTTAATATCACCTAAATATTTGACACAAATAATATTTTTTAAGTATATATCACAGTGTAAAATTTCATGAAGATCGGTCTATAACTTAAAATAGCTGCCATATTTTGCTGGTGGGCGGTGGGCGGAAAAGTGGTCGGACCATGGCAATTTTTTGTTTCTGAGGTTACATTTGCCTTTGAGCCATTTTTTTACGTTTCTCTTTATATGGGAGATGGGCGGTAAAGTGGGAGAACCACGCCCATTTTATGTTTCCAAGTTTATATCGACACTCGAACTAACCGTATAAAATTTCATTATGGTATATGCTTATGTTTAAGAGATATCAGCAAAAACAATGAAATGAAGCTACAAAGGACACCCTGTGTTTCTAGTATTTTGTCTATATGGGAGACGGGCGGTAAAGTGAGCGGACCACGCCCATTTTTTGTTGTCGAGATTATATTGGTCCTTGAACTATTTGAATAAAATTTCGTTGAAATTTCATCTTATATGGGTGGTGGGCGTAAAGTGGGCAGACCACGCCTATCTTTAGTTTCCAAATTTTTATTGCCTCTCGAAATATCTGTACAAAATTTCGTTGACATACATGCTGATTTCTAGGATATATCAGCAAAAAACTTTGAAATGACGCTGCAATGGACACCCTGTGTTTCTAGTACTTTGCCCACATGGCAGGTGGGCGGGTAAAGTAGGAGGACCATGACCATTTTTGTTTTTGAGGTTATATTTGGTTTTGAACTATTTGTAAAAAAATTTTTTTGACTTTTCTCTCTATATTGGTGGTAGGCGGTGAAGTGGGAGGACCACGCCCATTTTCGGTTTTCGAGTTTATATTGACCCTCAAACTTTGCATACAAAGTTTTTCAGAGATATCAGCAAAAACCTGATTTAGCAGCACAGGGTGCTTCTAATATTTTGCCCATAAATTTGTTTTTTACCTACGGATTTTGCTCAAATCCCAAACAAACCTTGTATATTTGGGCCAAATTTCGAGCTCTATCCTGCTTTCAACAGACGGACAGACGGACGGACATGGCTAGATCGACTCAGAATCGAATATATATACTTTATGGGGTCTTAAACGATTATTTCGACTTGTTACACACGGAATGTCAAAATCAATATATCCCATGGGTATAAAAAAATTGAAGCAAGTTCTCCCCGAATTAGAATTTTGGGTATTTCAAATAAAAAATTTGGAATATAGGTATTTTGTTTAAAGTATATTTTTTATATTATACTAAAATTTTATAATGATAGCTTTATTAATATAGATATAATACTTTAATTTTGGGGTCACTGTGCAACACTTCACAAGTTGCAGAATTATTCAAAAGCAAACAAAAAATATCGTTTTGGAAACACCATTTTGCCATGTATGAAAATAATAGTCACTCGGTGTAATATTTTAATGGTAAATCAAAATAAATTTCAATATTTCTTGATCATATTGTTATATACTAGATTATAAAATTAAAAATTGCTATAAAATAAAAAATTTATTGAAAGTCTACCTCCTCTTTATTTAATAAAATTTCAATCATTAAGTATCTTTTCATGATTTAATTTAATTATTATTTTTGTTTTATTTATTTATTTGTTTCTTTTTTTTTTTTTTTTTTTTTTTTTTTTTTTATTTTTTTTTTTTTTTTTTTTTTTTTTTTTTTTTTTTTTTTTTTTTTTTTTTTTTCTTTTGATACAATTAATACAAATAAAAAACAAAAGTATTTAAGTGTCCATTGATTATTTCAATTATAATACAATTTATTTGTTTTCTTTGCTATTATTTTAGATTTTAACGGATTCAATTTCGCGTAAAATAATATTTGTATAATATTTTTGCATTTTAATTGAATATATGTAGTTATAACAAAGTCAAGTAACCATTATTTAATATTTGCATTACAAAAATGTCATAAAATGAAAACAGAACAAAAAGAAAGAAACGAATAAAAATTATTTGAAAAAGGACCATTAATTTTAAGAATAAATAATAATAAAATTGATTGTATAAGTAGTGGTGAAATGAAATTGAATGATACAGTAATGGTATAAAATATTGGGATAAGTGTTTATTGATTATTTTTTAAGGAGATAAAATATTTAGAACAATTTTAAATTTTGTTATATTACTACCAGGGAAAATATGCCCTCATACTAAAAATATGGTTTTAAAATATTACCAGTGTTGCCAGGATTTCAGAATTGGAATAGCACTTAAAAAACGTAAGAAAAGGTTAAATGTATTATGAAAAACACATTCATTTCTTAGTTCTCATCAGTTTTTGGTACTTCTTGAATACATATTGGGGAATTTATAAATTTAACATTATGGGTAAAAAGTTTTTTAACAAATTTTTATAATATTCTTGTAAAATGAAGCGCCGCAGTAGAAAATTTGCTAAATATAAAAAATAGATTTTTGTGCGAATTAATAAGAAAAAGTGCTTAAATATGTGATTTTTTGAAAATAAAATCTGTAAATTGTGATCCCTTTAAAATCTATGTTAAGAATCAAAAGAAGCTATGGAAAAAATAAAAAGGCTAGATTTATCCTTTTAAAATTCTATGCTGGCAACACTAAATATTACTAACCATCAATCCCTTTCGAGATAATAGATAATAGTATGACCATGGAGTAACCATAGAATTCCATGATCCTACTATTAACGGGGTGGAAAATCTGCTCTGCGAAATCTTGTAATAGACGAACTTCAACAAGAGGTCTTGCAAGTGGATTAGGTTAAGTCTCTGGTTTGAGTACGTATTTTTCTCAGAGCTTCCTAAACTTGTCTCTTACAAATGGCACTTCTAAGTCTCTATGGATATTCCCATTTCTTATGTATCATGGTACACCCATCATGGTTCCAAGAAAGCCATTAACACAAGAATCTTGTGTTGATGACAGTTGGATGCCTTGTGTCCAAATTGTCTTTAAAACGGTTTTATACAAAATTACTTTATTTGCAAGGCTTAATTTTGAATGCCTACTAATTAACCCAGTGAAGACTATAAACTTTTCACTTCATATGAAGCCTTTTGGCTTCTATGTGACGGTGCCCAGTTGGTCGCCATTCTAAGTAAATAGCAAGGTATATAACATGATCTGACTGGGATATATTTATAGTGTTAAGTTTAACTGAAGGACAGTTTTCTCCTTTCAGGGTGAATATATCATGGTTATTTTCCATTTGATTATTTGAGTATTTGCAGTGTCATCTACAAACTTTGTAACAGTCAGTTCATTGCACATCAGAGGTGTAAATTATGTAAAGGGTAGGTCCAAGAAAACTTCCATACGGAACAGCGACTTTTATTTCAAATTCTTCTGTTACAAAGTTATTATATTTTAACCTAAATATACGATCAGATAGATAGGACTCCAGCAATTTGTGGATACATGGTGGAAGTAAATATTAAATTTTATACATTAGGCCCTTGCAATAAACTTTATCAAATGGTTGTGCGACATATAAGAAAATAACTGAACAATACTTTAATTCGAAACATTTTCTTATCTCTCCAGTTAATCGATTAACTTGTTCTATGGTTCCGTGTTTTTCACAAAAAGCAAGCTGATGAACTGGTACAATATTTCCATTGCTCAAAAATGATATAATCTTCTTTTGAAAGTAGGCTAATGGGTCTATATGAAGATGTTATAGTAGAATATTTTCCTGGTGATTTTTTGAAAATAAAATCGGTAAATTTTGAGCCCTTTAAAACCCATGTTAAGAATCAAAATATCAATTTAATATTTACTTCCTCAGAGAAGTTTTCGGAAAGACTCCTTGTATAAATATTGTGTTGAAAATAATTGACAGCTCAATTATTGGCACATTCGGTAGGATTTTAATCATTATTGGTATTATTGAATCATATCCAGGTGATTTTCTAACATTTATTTTTTCTCTAATGATTGTATTAATGTCCTCTGGGCTAACAACAATTATGTCATCATAATTCAGTGCAGTGTCAAGTGTCTCTCCCAATACAACATCACTTGTTTGGGGATTGGGTAGAAAGCATGCAGATAAGCTGCTACTTACCCAGGTACCATCAGCCTTCTTTTACTGACTTTGAGCCTCTACCGGTGGTTTAATCGAGTTTGATGCTTTCCAAATTGAAAAATTTTTATGTTTATTATTCGTTAAGCTTTCAACATATTTTCTACTTAGGTGATCTTTTAAGTTTCTTGCTTATTTGCCAATTTTCTCAATTATAAAATATGCAAAAATATGCTCTATAATAAATGGTATCTATCAATAATATGACAACTAAACTACTAAATTAAAAATATAATGTACAGATTGAAATATGCTATAATAAATCAATGTCAAAATTGTTTGAATACAGTAACAGTTTTGTTCATTCGAAACTGAAGAACACAGTTTCCTAGATTACATTGTTACAGTTTATACAAAATTATTTATTTAATTATAAAATATATAAAAATATGCTCTATAATAAATGCTGACTATGCAGAATATGACAAGTGATGCTACTAAATCAAAATTATGATGCACAGATTAAAATGTGCTACTAAAAATCAATTTCAAATTTGTTTGAAACGAACATAAGTTTTGTTCATTTGATGTTGAAGATCACAGTTTACGTAAACAGTTTATATTAGTGTAGTATATGCAACATTATGCTCATAAGTATAAAATATGCAAAAAAAATGATCTATGCTATTAAATCAAAAATATGATGTACAAAAGTTTTGTTTATTTGAAGATGAAGATGGCAGTTTACGTAAATAAAATACATTAGAATATGCTACTATAAATTAATTTCAAATTTGTTTGAAATGAATAAAAGTTTTGCTCCTTTGAAGATGAAGATGGCAGTTTACGTAAACAAAGTATATTGCTGTAGTATATACAAAATTATATCCCTTATAGTAATATATACTCTATAAAAAATGCTAACTATAAAAAATATGATAAGTTATGTTACTTAATCAAAAATTTACTATAATAAATCAATGTAACAATTATTTGAAACGAATAAAAGTTTTGTTCAATTGAAGCTGAAGATCACAGTTTGCGTAAACAAATGATATTGGGTGTAGTATATATAAAATTATGTTTTTAAGTAAGCAAATAAGCAAAAATATGCTTTATAATAAATGCTAATTATAAAAAATATGACTTATTATGCTACTAAATCAAAAATATAATATACAAATTAAAAATGTCAAAATTGTTTGAAACTTGCTTAAACAGCATTGTTCAGAAACAAAACATATTTTTACATGTTTTTGGTTGCCCCTATTATTACTTAGTTGTAATCATTGATTAAAAAAAAAAATGTTAATTTCATTTGATTATAAATAATATAAAATACCCCTGCTGAAAATTTGTGCCAATTATATTAATGAACCGGTTCTCAGTTCCAGTTGAGTACCAATTGACACCTAACTCATCGCCAAAGTTCCAACTGAGAACCAGTTAACACACTCACTATTTAACAGTTGAGAGTCAATTTATAACGTGCTTGTTGAGTGCGCAATTAGCTACTCGCGAGAAATTGCTATCAGTGGCTGAGTGGTTAAAGGCCCAACCAGTGAACAAAAATTCATCGTATCGCAATCAGCTGTTTCAACCCGTCTTATGCAAACGTGTGTATGAAGCCATTGACAAAAAAAATGTAGATAGCGTATTGCTCAAAAACATATGATACGTTTGCTTTTGTTGACTAGTTGCCTAAAATGTTTCACGCTACTTTTCTTCATTTAGGTTGGCGCTTAACATTGTAGACTAAAAAACAACATACGTTAGATGAGCACGGGTTCGTTTCGGGGTCGCACCATTGATATTAAGGAAAAATTATAAAATAAAATTAAAACATAAATTTAATAAAAAATGTTTAAAAGGTACCGAAATTTTAAAAAAATTTTGTTAAATTAATCGACACGGAACCTGTCTTCTAGGACCAATACTGTGATCTATCCTGCGACCTATCCCAAAGGGCTAATTAGTCACCTCCAATGACAACCCCAAGCAAAAGTGACATGTTTTTCTCAACCGGAACTGGATCCGGTTACTAGACCTGAAAAACTGTTACGTGGCTAGTTTTGAACCGGTTCTATTTACTCTAGGGACTGTACTCATATTATTTACCAACGACTATAGTTATGATATTTTTTTCTATATACGGAAATAATATACAATGCCATTAAAGATAAAACAATATGATTAAATTATAATTAAGATGGCTAAGAGAAACAATAGAAAAAATACACAAGCGAGGTCATCAAAAATAATATGATAAATTATATATTTTTATAGTTTTTCTTCTAAACGATAAGTTACAAACATAAGTGGAAATTTTTATGTGCGTAAATGGATTCTTTGATGTTGTGATATCTGGTTTCATAAAATTATTAATTTGCAAAATAATGACTGTACATTAACAAACAAATGTTTTCAATTGTTATAAAAGTGTCTATTAACAATAGTTAACAAATTTTGTAAACAAATGCATTATAATAATAGATAACAATGAAAATAATATTATTACAGTTAAGTTGTGAGCAAATCAATACATACATAATTGCTATATACATAGAAACAATTGTAGTATCACATATTCTTACTCTATTTTGTTTAATTTAATTAAAACTATTGCTATTTGAGTGTATCCAGTGCTATTTTTTTTTTAAAGTTCACTTGAGTCATTTGTAATAAATTTTATAAATAGTTTCCCTCCATTAAGACATCATGTAACCCAATCTGTGACTTAATGTAAATTTTTAAATAATAACAATAAGATTTACCAAAGAAAGAAGGAAAAAAAATCAACATTTAAATAAAAATAAATAAGTAATGGCCTCCATGAACATGTAATAAGATACATATTTCAACTGTAATGACTTTATGTTACTAAAAATATTATTTTTGTAAAATAACCAACAAACAAAATATTTCCATATAAAGCAGAGATAATAAAATATATATATTTTACAAAGAAATATGGTTCATTTTTGTTGCATTATTATTATTATTTTTTTTTCTACAGTTAAATGTGGGTGGAGGAAGAATAACTAAAGAAAATGTATATTTTATCATTAAAACAGAAAATTTTAATGGTAATAAAATGGTCTTCGTAAAAAAGTAATTTGAGTATTTTACTGTTCATGAGTTTTCATTATTATTATTTTATATTTTATTATTATTTTTGTGTCTTTAAAAATTGTTTATTTGAAACAAGATCTCTAGAGATGCAATAATGCAGGGCAAATTGCAAAAGTGAATTTAAAACAATATAAACGTTATGTATAGAGCAATTGAAATTTCAAAAGAAAATGTGTACAATTTTTGGAATCAATACCATTTCGAATAAGAATGATTGTGTTTGAAGAACATTTTTATTGCAGCTTTATATTTATTTAACTTAAATAGATAATATATTTTTTTTATAATTTTAGTTGAGTTTCAACAAAAAAAAAAAATAATAATAATAATAATTATTATTTGGTAGAGCCCTTTTATCTCTTTCCAGACATTTCTGAACATGAAAAAAAAATGTATATATTTTTTGAATTAGTTTTATTTTTTGAAATATCTATCAGGGAGCGGATATAATGTAGTTTTCTAAGCATTTTTTCTTTCTAGGGCTTTCTGAAGCTCGCAGCCTTGGTAGAAAATTAATTAGAAAACCTAAACACAGAGAAAAAATATGGTTCAAGTGACTATAAACTAAAAGCAACATACTATGTTTGTATTTGTACGTAATCATTATTATAATTCAGTAAACCATATTAAAAAAAAAATAATCATTAAATGATTAAACACAACCATAAACGTTGCTACCATGAACACGGCATTATTGAAATCAATGAAAAACTACTATATATTCATTAAAAAGTTGTGGTGATCATGTTGTACCATGTGTTGTGTCGAATCGATTTGAAAGGTTGTGATGAAATTCCATCGTTTTCAAAAATCATTTTCACAACAGTGATTAATTTTTTTTTAGAAAAATTACTAAATAATTTTAGAGGGATATTAAAATTTTCTAATAACATATAATAGGAAGTGAGAAAAACCTGTTTTTATTTACACACTTCTTTCAATTTCAAATCGAATCGCTTTCAATTTTGTATTATAAACAAAATAAAGCCTTTTGTGTTATAGATCATAACGAAACGAGATTTTAAAATTTTTATCAGTGATATCTTTATATATTTTCAAGCATTTCTTTTCCTTTCCATAGCTTTTTAAAGCTCACAATTGACATTTTTGAAGTTTTATCAGGGTGCGGAAAAAGCAGATTTATGTGTTAGTTTGCAAGTGTATATTTTTTCTCTTTGAAGAGCTTTCTGAAACTTTCAGACATGGAGGAAAAATAATATTCGGCTAGCTTATAAAGCTTTTCATCAGACAAATACTAATGGAGTCAGATTGGAATATTTTTTTATTTTTATTTTTTATTATATTTAACAGAGCTAGACTTTTCTATTAGGGTGCGTAGACATACGAGTTTTACGTCTTCTTTTTTTATATTTTTATTAATATTAAAAAAATAATCTTATATTTTCTGTCATAGCAGCGGTTTAAAATTTTCTATGTAAAAGGTACCCAACTTTGGGATCTCTTAGCTGCGTTCCTAGAGCATTTGTTGGGTTCTGCAGCTAAAACTTAAAATTTTTATCTTCTCTGCTATATCTACAATAAATTTAAAAAGTGCTCCTTTTATGGATTCTGATTCACTTAAATATACTTAAGTTTATGTTTATAGGTTAAATATAATCAAAAATCCATTACTTAATTCGAATAAAATTTTATTTGCCGATTTGATCCCTTTTTCGGTTCATTTTATCCCCCACCTTGGTTGTAACAAAGATTATATTCCAATGAATTTCTAAAATATACTAATTAAATACAGTGTTGCCGCTGCCGTTAATTCATATTACACAACCAAAACCTTTAAATTATCTAAAATTAAAGAAATTGCAAAAAATGTAAACGTTTTAAAAATTAATTAGTTTTAATAATAAAAATATATATAAAAAAGATTTACTTTGTCTTAGCTCTATGATCTCTAAAATATAAATATCAATGACAACATCTTTTTGTGATCTTTTGCTTCCATAAATTAATACTCATAATTATTAATTATAAATAAAAATTTTGTTAAGCCATTTTCGCTCACTACCCGATTTCGTTGAGATAACTAAGAAATTTGTTATTATGACTGTCATAGCAAATTAAGAAGATTTGACGGCCTAGATATTTTTCATTCCGTAATAAAGGGGCTGGAAATGTTGAAAATTGTACCATTGGACCTTTTATACAGTCTATGTATATAAAAATTCGAATTTTTTTCCCTTATCTTTAAGATAACATATAAATCTAAAATAACATTAACTTCATGATTACTTAATTAGGCGATGTTAAAGCTACTGATGCGCAAACGTAACAGTGGTCGGAAATGGGTTAAAATAGAAATACTTAAAAATTTGTGAAATGTTAATTTTAAAAATTAACTTTTGCAGTAGAATACCATTTTCATTTCCGCAGTCCATTCCAAGGAATTTAAAATTGTCCTATTTTTGGATAATTACACAAAAACCGGCAACACTGATTAAATATTAAAATATTCAGATGCATGTGTCAGTAAAAAGAAAAAAATATTTTGTGAAAAGGTATCAAAAATCAAATACAATGTTTACCCCTTAAAAGTTCGATTTTCCAAAAAGTGCGAAACTTGTCACTTGTACCTTATTGAATGGTACTAATTTGTTACTTAATGAATTCTAACATAAAAAAGCTTCCAAAACAAGTTTCAAATTAGAGATTTTACCCATTTTCTCCCTTAAGGAGCCGAATTTCAATAAATGTAAAGGATACCTACCCGATTACTTTTGAACTGAGCGATGATGAATCACCAAGTAAGTCAGTGAATCAATCACTTTCTCTTAAGTTACTCTTTTACATATAAAGATAATTAAAGGTTTATGGATGTCAATCTAAAGCTAAAGAAATTTATAACAAGATCTGGTTTTATACGAACAACAACAGCAACACTGTTAATCATTATATCACTCCTGTTGCTAACTAAACTTCGTGCCTATACAAAAAACAACAACAATGCTTAATATAAATGGTTTTGTGTGTATTTATATTATTAACAAAATTCTTTTAAATTTTAGACCATAAACCTTTTGTTTATGAACAATTTTAAACGAAATTAAAAAAAAAATACATTTATGACCAACTTGTTCAAAAGAGAAACCCATAGCTTATAAAGGAACTTTAAAAAGTCTAAAAATGCATTTTGGCTGATATCAAAGATACTAATACATCGACTTTTTTCGAAAAAAAAAAAAAAAAAAATAAATAAATTGAAGAAAGATTCTGAATTTTTGGTGCTAAAATAAAGTCGTTAGCTTATATAAGAGCCTAGAAAAGCTTATATAGGAACTTCAAAAAATCTAATAATGCATTTTGTCTGATACTAATTAATCACCTTTTTTGAAAAAAAAAAATTTAAAAAAGATTTTGTATTCCTTGTGCTAAAACGAAGTCGTTAGGTTATATATAGGAGCTTAGAAAAGCCGACAAAATATTTTGGAAGTATCTTTGGTTTTTTGCCAATATCTCAGTTATTAATTTAGCAATTTTTTTTAGCGTTTTTCTAAGCAATATTTCCTATAATTTGATGTATAAAATATATATGTCCGATAACTGGGGCTTTCTAAAAACTTATTTCAACAGACAGACAGAGCCCTCTTCAATATCGACTCCCCTATAAATAAGGGGTTTTAGATGAATATTTTAAACCCTGCCTATGATGCAGGGTTTAAAAATATTTAATTATAATATTAATAATTTTAATTAAAGTATTAATAATCAATCTCAAAGAAAACGACATTTATTAATATCTCTAATCTTGTTTAGCAAGATTTTAAAACATATTTTAAATCTATTTACAAAAATGCTTTATTTTAACATCAAAATTTCTGTATAAAATCTATTAACATGAATGCAAATTAAACTGTCAACATGTTGCAAATATTGGACAACATCAAAACAATCAACACGGTGATTGACATTTTACAAGTACATATTATTTAACATTAAATACATGTTGTATTAGTACTTATATACTTTGTAAGGTATTCAATATTAAAAACAGAGTGACCATATTTGTATTTATTGTAAAAATAATAAATTTGGTGTCCCCAATGATGCAAATAACTTTTATACTAACCACCTTATTTAGAAAATATTGATTGAATTTCATTACCTTGTACCTACATATATAATTTTTGATTCTATAGGTATTGTTTGCATTATCATAGTTAGAAATATTGTGTAAATTCTTAAGCCAATATTAACATTATGAAGATAAGCCTATAAATAAATTTCTATATATTACATAGTGTAATTGTTAAAAGTAAAATAAAATCATTGACTAAATCAAATTGTATTTAAAATTTGTTTGTGTTATTGCTTGTAGGTTAATTCAGTATTAGAAGACCCAAAAGAAAATTTAAAACCCTAGTTTAACTACTAGGTTTGACTTTAAAATTTCTGGTCTTGTAATATATTAAAGATACACTTTATTTAAGGATTTGGTGTAATTGTTAATAAGTATTTTCTGAATGCCCCTAGCTTTTTGTAATATAGTGCATCTCTGATTTACAGCTTCATAAAAATGTTAATTTAAATTAAATCATTAAAAACATATTTTCCAACTACAAGATCTTTTGTTTAACTAAAATGTCTTCTACTCAATAGTAATAAGAAATGGAATTTTATGCTGGAAAATTATTATAATGAGTAAAATAATATAATTATTGTCTTTGCTAAAAACTTAAAATAAATTAGAGAAAAGTCCAACGTAATTAGATTGTAATGAATATTACCAGAAATCAACTAACACAAATAAATCTCAATGCTAAATACTGAAAATCTTTACAGGAATATTTTATCTATAATGTCTTTTGTGTAGTACATACATACAAATGGAATGTTGTTAATATTATGAAGAAAAAAAAATTAAACACAACTGCAAACACCGGTGTTTGTCATTATTTACGATAGTAATTATATATAGTATTTGTAGTAGTAGTTGTAGTTGAATAGAAATATTAGGTATTTAGTAGATTTTCTCAATGCATTATTTGAAATATATGTATATATTAGATATAAGTATATGTCCTTGTAGGTATATTTATAAAATTTATGACTGTATTGTATAATAAGATTCATAAGCTCTCAAATAGTAGTTTAATGAAAATTTATTTAAAATAGAAAATATGTTTTATATTTAAATGTTTTGTATAGCATTACCAGGAAAATCTTAAAAGATATTATATTTTGCAGTATGTTTTATAATTATCCACAAATTTCTTACTATGAATTTTAAGAAAATTACTATAATATAGGTAGAATAAGTAAAAATTTGATTGAGTGCATATAGAATTGAAGACAATAAATACTTAAGTCTTGTGTCTTATTTATTTTGTACACTTGGGAAAAAATTCTATATTGAAATTATTTATAAAATTTAAATACAAAAAATAAAAAAAAACATTAGTTATAATTCAGCAGATTTTGAAAATTTTAAAGCGACAAATATTGGACTGAAAATTATATTATTAAAGGTATATCTTATAGATTTGAATTAATTCTTAACAAATTGCTAATATAAGGTACCGTAATTATATATACAGTTAGGGACAAAACTATTTGTACACCCCATACATTTCGTATATCTTCA
>MINK01007408.1:0-11499 GCA_001735545.1 Phormia regina
ATATGTTTAATATATGTTACTGAATCAATTCGGTTAATCGAATAATTTGCCATTAATCGATTTTTAATCTCGAATAATTATTTGTCAAATAAACCGATTAATTGGATACCCTAATAAGTACCAAAAATATACATAAATGTTTGCAAAAAAGTACACAATGTATACATTTTAGCTGACAAAACTGAAGGTTAATAATCTCTTGTGCAAAAAGAATTGAAGAAAATGGATTAGCGCAATGTGGGAGATTTTAGAAGGAGATGGGCAAAGTGTTCTAAAAGAATTACAAAAAAAAAAAGTCCAGCAGTTCAAAAATAATGTTTTCTGTGCCAAAATTCCAAAATCATTTATTTTACAATTTTGAAATATTAATTATGAAAGTTTTCATTGTATTGACACTCATTGCTTTTTTACAGATGTATGATAAATACATCATTTGACAATGCAGTGTCATTTTCGGAACAGCTTTGTTACATTCTATAAAGTGTGCAGTTATATATATGCTACTAGGAATCTGGCAACTCCACTAAGTGACAATACTATATAGCCTTGATTCCCAGTCAGTTTTAATTCAATTATTGTAAAATAATAAATAAATTATTACAAACTCGTTTTAATAAAAGAAACCATTAAAATTTCATTAAAAAAGTTTAAATTCAAATTAAATTTTATAATATTTTTTAAGTGTAAAATATGTAGACAGTGAAACCAGAATTGAAAAATTATTTAAAATATTTTAAAGAAATATGCTTTAAAGACATAAATTATTTTAAAATTTTTTTTTTATCAAATTCCTTTTATCTTTAGCAAAAATAAAAATTTTTCATAATCGTTATTTTACTGTAAAAATTAAAGAAAAAAATCACACAATTAAACTTGCAAACAAAACCACAAAGATACACGAGATGTTTAAAATCCGGTCCATATTTATTATAAAGTAAAAAAAAAAACTGTTTTTTTATAAAAAAAGAAAAGAAACAAAGCATGAGTTTTTTTTATATTAAAAAAATAATTTTAAACATATAAAGACAGGTTTTATATATACATAAATATTTTTATATGAAATTTTTCTCTTTTGCACAGTTTTCATTTTCTTCTTCTATAGTTTTGCAAAAGCAAAGAAAAAATAAAGTTGCATAATTTTGAAATAGGTTAATTTGGTATATATAAAAGATACATAACGTTTAGATATTGTATATAATACTAAGACAAAGCAAAAAAATAAAATAACAAAATGTTTAAATCAGCTTGGAATTAAAACAATGCAAATGAAAGAAATAGAAACAAATTTGTATATAATCATTATTTAAGTAATAGAGTGAAAAAATAAAAAAAAAAAAATAACGGTTGATGACACATTTGTTTCGAGTGACCACTTTATGTGAACTAATTGGTTGTGAGCATTCATAATCATTAGTTACAATTCATTTATCTGGCAACACTTAATTACTAAGCAAAACTGAATGGCAAAAAAATATAATAAAATATTTGATGAATTATTTATTTATTTATTATTATTATTATTTTTTTTTTTTTTTTTTTTTTTTTTTTTTTTTTTTTTTTTGATACGTGTATGTATAAGCTTTTATTTTATTTTTTTTCTTTTGTTATAATTTCATTATAACGATTAAAATCAGTTTTGGGTTTAGTGTTTCTATTTGAAAATGATTTGCAAAATTCTTAAGCAAACTTTGAAAGTTTTTTTGATTGAATGGCAGGATAACCTAGTAACTAAGTAGATTGAATAAGACAAAGAAATTTTATAAACATAAACTTGTATAAAAAAACCTTGTAATATTAATTTGTTAGTAAATAATTTAGTTTTAAGATTTAGAAGTTTTTATGCACAGTGCACGGATTTTCTTCAGTTTTATTTTTTTCAAATTAAAACAAATATTTACTTATTATTTATTACAAATAAATTAAACTTTTACTTGGTTTCAAAAAATGTTTATTGCATATATTAAGCAAAATATACATTTCTTAATAATCAGTTAAATAAAACGCATTTAATTTTCTAACTACTGACATTAAAACATTTAACAATTAAATGTTAACAATTAAAAACAAATAATAATAATTATTTTATTTTCTTTCTTTTAGTGCAACCTACAATTTTAAATGACATTGTTAAGCGTAAACTATTTTCATATTTATGGTATTGAAACTTTTTTATAAATACTATGTCGACATAGATAGTATTTTTTGTATTTTTTTTTTTTATTCACTACAAAAAGTTAAAGAAAAAGAGCGCGCAAAAATAAAAAAAATATTTAGCAAAATATTTTTGTAATCATTTGTTATTTTGGTATATTACATCAGAGCAAAAGAGAAAAAACCATTTCATTTATAACAAATTTTGTTTTTTATATTTTTTTTGCTTTTGTTGTTCCAGACGTAATATTTTTATTTTAATATAAGTACATACATAACAATATTTTAGTTAACTGAAATTAATACCACAAAAATATAAACACAAATACAATTATAAAATTTTTAAAAATATTTTCTTGATTATTAAGCTTTTAATAAACTTAAAAAAAAAAAAAAAAATAAGAGAAATCTTAATTTCAACAAAATAATAAAGTTTTATTATTGAAAGTAGAAGAAGTAATAAAAAAAACAACTGTCGACAATTAAATTATTTTTGCTGACATAATCTTTTTCAATAAGTCAAGTGCATTCCCCAGTCAGTCGGTTAATCCCACATTAATTTTTTATTCTCTTAAATATTTTGTCAAGTTACAAAGCTATTCATCACATCATCATCTTCAATTTTCTTTTTTTTTTTCTTACTTAGTTTTATTTTATAGACACGTAATTACCTTTAAATATTTTTTCAAAGAATTAACAACACTCTTTAAGTACTTTTTTGTTTACAATTATCGCAATAGCTTAATGTAGCAATTTAGCGTTTTTTTAAGGAAATATTATCATACTAGTAGTAATACAAAAACCACTTGTTTAAATTTTTTCAGAGTGCTTTTTCACCGAACTTATATTAACCAACAAATTTAGATATTGAAATTAATTTCAACCAAGGAATTATATAATTATTCTTCATGTCAAAGATGGCTTTTGAGGAGGTCAGGTCCATCATAAGAATGGAGTTTAAAAGCCATATTTAATGTGCACTTTTTTAACTAAAATGAAGAGAAGAGTACAGTTTCGCGATCAATATTATTTAGAGATAACAATATCTATGTTGTGATTGAATGGGAAAATGCTTCATTTTTGTATATTAGAACTTAAAATTTTGGAATTTAAAACAATTTGATGCAAATCTTTTGGCTGTTTGTCGGGGTTCACACACAACAATTTTTCTTATCCTAATTCTGATATTGTAGATGAAAGAAGTAAAGAGAATGTAAAAGTTTAATATTCTCTTCTCCTCTTTCCTCAGTTTTTTATATAATGTCTTCTAAATTACTTATAGAAGCGAAAAACTTACTAAAAGGAATGCTTACATAAAAGGTATTATATTGACTCTTTTTTCTATTCATCTACTTTATATTCTTTACATGAGTTCCTATAAGTAAGGAACCTACCAACAAACTTATTTAGTTCAGTGCTCGCCGCTCCGAGAGCAATTTTTTTTTTTAATTGTTTATTATATGTTTTGTATAGTAGACATGAATAAATTAAGAGAACGTACGCACATGTGTGTCACTTTGACATGCCCTGGTTTACATTCAGAAAAATACCCAGACCAATTAATTGAGTATTTTTCCGGCAGTGTTCGGCAGTCACGTACAGTATGTTATATCATCCCTTAGACTTTAACTTGCAGATCTTACCAATGTTAGAAAGAAGCTATAAGTTTTTGTTTTTATATAATTTCTATTTTTCAATTCGCTTGTGAAATAAAAATCGAGTGTTTTATAAAAAAAAACGCTCAATTTGTCACACCTTTGGACAATACAAAGTCCAAATTCATCATTCGTTTGTTTATAAGACAGGTTTGATTTTTTTTCTCAATACTTTTTTATTATTATTATTATTTCTATTAATACTTTCTTTTCATTTCACTTTTTATTTAATGTATTTTCCCAACTATTTACACACTTTATATTGTATTCTTTCTCTTCTCTTCCTAAATTCGTGTTCATACATATTTGGAGCTTAAAACTTAAGGAAAGACATACATACATACAGACAGACACCGTTAAGCGGGCGATTGAACGATCAATCGTGTTTAACAATAATTTTTTTATAAATTTGGAATTTGTCACTTTTTTGTAGCATAATAGAAGAAATAAATACCAACAACAACAACAAAATGTTTATTTAACTCTTGTCTGTCGCACCTGTCATTAAGTCTGGCTTAATGTTTGTGTGACCACAATCACAGTTAATTTTTAGCTATAGGCAACAGAAACTTTTAAAGAAATTTAAACAAAAAGTATGTCATATCAATATTGACTTTGATGAAATTTTAAACGACTAAAATATAAGACATAGAGAGAGAGTGTGAGAGCGATTGTGAGGAAATGAGTAAAATTTTTCTTTAAAAAAAATGACGAATCTTTTAATTTTTTTAAAATTAACTTTTATAAAACACATTTTTTTAGTTTTTCATTTATTACGCTTTGGTATTTATATAAACAATTTCATTTATTTATTAACACTGGTCAGTAATTTTCAATTTCTTTCATTCATTAATTCTTTAAATTCTGTATGTTTGTATTTTCTTTTATTTTTCAATTGTTTTCTTTTTGTTATTGTGAGTAAAATAGTGAGTACAAGAAAAGACACTTGTTTTGTTGTTATTTAAACTTGTTTATAAACACGTTTCATTGATTTAGTCATTATTTAAAATGTTGTTTTTGGTGAATCTTTAGATGGGATTTTAAATTTCTTGATTTTTATGATTTCCTTGAAATTTAAATCATATAAGAAGAGAAAATTTATTTCATTTAAAAGGGAAATTTAATGTAGGTGCAGCTAATAAAATTTTTATTTATTAACATTAAGGAATAATATAGAGAAAGTAATATTAAAGGTTTATAAGAAAATGTTGTTATATTGAAAGTCTTTATTAAAGTATCGGTTGGACATTTTAGAGAAAGAATAATTCTTATAACATCTTGTATATGGTCCCATAAAAAACGATCTGTTTGTCCGTCTTGAAATCTTTATTATTTCATTGACTTTTAATAATTATTTTCCTTTTATTTTTTTTTTTTTTAAATAAACATAGATACCTCTATCTTCTTTCTTCAACAAGTTACGCCTCTCAAACTAATAAATATTCATTAATTTTATTTCAAAATACATACATATGTCTACTCTAAAAAAAGCAAACAAAATTTATGTTAAATAAACAAAAATATGTCTTTCTTTTTTAAATACATAATAAACGTTGTAATACTACAAAATAGCAAAATTACATAATATGTATGTAAATTTTTATTTGTTTAGTTTTTTTTTTTTTTAATTCAAAAACAAATAAAAAATAATCATACGATTATAAATTTTTTTTTAAACAAATTATAATTAATAAAACAAAAAAACAAATTAAGTTTATATAAATTTATTTAAATTAAACTAAAAAATATATTGATAATTTTTTTCCTTTTGCAAAAACACAAAAACTATTATATTTTATTACAAAATACAGTTTGAGTTCAAGGTTCATTACGTTTATTATTTTTCAACGCCAAAACTATCAAACAGAAATTATTAACTAAATGAAAAAGAAGAAGAAATAAACGTTACAAAAATTAATAAGACGCAAATTAAACAAAACGATTGTTTGGCACACGTTATAACATGTAGACAAATGATATGTTTTGTTGCTATTTTTTGTTTTACCTTTGATGACATAAAAATTATAATGTTCCCCATAAATGGCCAACTGTTATTAGTTGAGTTTGAAATTCAAATCAAGAAAATTTTGGATTTTAAATGCAAATATTGGTTTTGTTAAAAATAACAACCTACATTTAAATTAGCTTAATAAGTCAAAATAGTTTTGTGAAATGCTAAAATAGGTAAAAACGGTAGTGATTATGTTGTTGAGAGACACACCAGACAGCATTTTTAATATTTCCATATTTTTTTAAATAAAACTAAGTTTTTTGAAAAGGTAATATTCTAGATTAAATATTTTTGAATAAGAACATGTTGTACCAAAATAAAAGCTATAGACAATTTTATTATTTTGTTTTATAAATTGCTTAATATATAAATATTTATTATTTAATATAAACAAAAATGTAGGCGAACAAATTTTAATGCAAATAAACTAATATAAACATTTTAAAAAATGAATAAATTAAAAAAAAGTAAAATAAATAATAAAAATCAATAAATAAAAAAGTATAAAATTTCATAACTTCAATAAAGTAATATTTTTTAATAATTCAAAAAAGTTTACTCTTCAAAAAATTTACTTTTTCAAGAAAGGTTGGAAACTAAAACAGTACTAATACTAGTACTATTTGGAAGAAAACTTAAAAATATTTACATATTAAGCAGCAAAATGAACGTAAACATAAGAATACCCTGCGGAAAATGTGTGCCAATTGAATTAATGAACCTAACTCGTCACCAAGGTTCCAATAGAGAACCAGTGTACACAAACACACTCACTATTTAACAACTGAGAGACATTTTATAACATGCTTGTTAACGGCACTCGCAAGAAATAGCAATTGAGTGGTTAACGTTGAAGACTACAAAACAACATACTTTAGATGAGAACGGGTTCGATTTGGGTCACGCCACTGAGAAATTATTAAAAAATAAATTATAAAATAAAATCATAAATTTAATAAAAAAAAAATGTTAAAAAAGTACCGAATTTTTATCAAACTTTTATTATATTAATTGACACTGAACATGTTCCCTAGGACCAGTACTGTGTCCTATACTGTGACCTGTCCCAAGGGGCTAATTAGACACCTCCAATGACACCCCCACGTAAAAATGACAGGTTCTTCTCATATAAAGTTCCGGAACTGGAACCGGTCACTAGCACTGAGAACCTGTCACGTGACTAGTTTTAAACTCTAGGGTAAATCCGTGCGTGCAAATCTGCTTATAGAAACTAAACCAATGGGTGACTTTTTTTAAAGTGATATTTTTATCAACGACTGTTAAGTTCAAGTTTTAAAAATAAAATAATAAATTACTTCCAGTTGGTTTTTAAAGATATATCTGTCATTTTCCATAATTATTCTAATTAAAGATTTTAACATCTTTCGATTATTTTTTTTATTTTTAAGCTCGGGTCCATTTTATGATGTCCTTTTAATGTCCTTTAAATTATTTTTTACTTGAGCATAATATCTTTCAATTTCATGGAATTACGGAAAATATGATGTATTAGCTTTTTTCGGTGCAAACACTTACAATTTCTTTGTAACCAATCAATTTTTGCTGTTGCGGGAACAGTCTAGGAAACAGCGGATTCTATGTGCTTTCTTAAGAAAGGGAAATATATTTTTCAAAGGCACTCATTCACATATATTTCTGTGTTAATGGAATCTTTTTTTTTAAGAATGAGGTATTTTTTTCTCTTATATGCATATGGGTTCCGAAATCAAAAGCTTTCTAGGAAATTTTGATTTCTTTGATACACGACATTTTTCCGCCCCAATCCCTTAAGCATATGCGACATAGAATTCTTGGGTAGGAAGTTGAAAAATGTCAACTTGCACGAATGTTTCATTGCCTATTATACACTTAAGGTAATTATGAAAATATAAAGATATTTAGTTTAATATATTCACTGATATTTGGTTTCATTTTGTTCAGTTTTAGGCTCATTATCGGACAGATAAGAAGTATTTGGTTATTAACTTTAAGCTAAAAGTGGCCGATAAGCTAAAGGGAAGATCATCCTACCTTTAAATTTTATGGTGAAGTTTATGTATTTGAAGTTGCCATATTATCTGAAAAATATGGCAACTTCATTAAACATTAATGTTTATGTCACTATACAATAAAAAGATGTCGTTGCCACTATGTACAAGTAATTTGTTAAAAGTAATTGGTATTTTTTTGATATTGCCATATATTGAAAATGTTAATTTTAATTTACAAAGTTCTCTTTATACCTCATTTTAATTAAAGTTACCTTTTACTATTACGAATATTAAAGACAAGTTGTAATAATGGCCCTAAAAATTCAAAATTTTATTGTATTTCTAAGAAAAATACAGTTTTTTTTACGGCAAGAATTTAACTAAAGTCATAATTACAACTAAAAAGTCGTAGTTTTTGAAGTAAATAAATTAGTATATGTAAATTAGTCGGTAATCTACAATTTGTTTTGTATTATAAAACGAAATTATTTTCCATTTTTTATTTCAAATAATAAAATTTATTATTGGGATATATTATCACAGATTATAATTTGTATTTAAACAACTACAAAAAAAAGTACCCAAAAGTGTTAACAATATTATGAAATTAGTTTTGTTATAAGTTTAATACTTAAAAAAAATCAACATGACTTTAACTTTGTTGTTTGTGTTCTGCACAGTACTGTTTGTAAAAAAAAAATAAATTTTCAAAAAGTACGATTAAAACGTAAAGTACTAACTTTGTAAAAAATAAAATTTACAATTTTAGAAATGTAAAATTTTTCATGCAGCCCGAAAATTTGATACCTTACAACATTGCGTGTATGTCCTAAATGATTTCTGAAATTTTTGAAATATACATTTTTAAAGAAATATTTAAAAATATATTTTTTTAAAGGAAAATATCAAAAATAAATTTATAGGTTTGCATTTTTTAAAAAAAGCACCAAATTCCACAAAAACATTTATAAATCCCTTAAAAACGATTTTTCGAAAGTACCTAAATAAAAAATATCAAATACCAATTTGTTATAAAAAATAGTATCAAATTCAAAAAAGAAAACTATAAAAATGCATTAATATTTAAAAGTACAATTTTTAAATAAAAGTAAGTACCGACTAATCTCAAAAAATATAAATTTTCCAAAAAGTAACACTTCTCAAAAAAGGAATTTTTTTTAAAAAAGTACCAAAATTTTTTTATTTAAAAAAATAAACATTCTATGAAAACGAAATGAAAACGTTTGCTTGAGAATTGGTTTAGTTTTCTTCAAAGTACTAATTTTCCATACACAAATTTATTTCATTTTTAAAATTTATATAAATCATTAAGTAGCTACTATGTAAACGAGTTAATAATCATTAGACCATAAGTACATATTAAATAGTTATTAGATTTTTTTATTTCTATTAGTTTTTGCTATTTGCAAAATCAGGCAATATGCTGGAAAAAAGTATTAATTACATTTTGTATTTGTTTTTTTAATGATATCATCAGTCTCTAATATCATCTGTTGTTAAGAAAAAATAATAATAATTAATCGATTTGTTCGTTTATTTTTTTTTTTTATCACCCATAAATTTTCCGATAACTGTATTAGAATGTAATAACTATTTTTTTTGCCATTTTGTTTTTATATTTTTAATAGTCATGTATATTTATTTAACTTAAAAGCTAATATTATTAATAAAAAAAAGTCCTCAATTCAAACTTATTGACTTTAATATACAATCACCCCACAATATTTGCCTTTATTTTGTAAAAATTCCCTATAAAAAATCTTTTAAAACTAAACCTTAAATAAATAATAGTAAATTTTTAAAATAAACACACTTTTAATAATTTCATTAACATTTACAAAATATCTTTCCCTAAATGTAAATATCTAATGGAAAATTATTAGTAATTTTAAGATAAATTATTATTATTATAAAATTGCGTTTGTTTTTATAATTTCTATAATAGAATTATACAAAATTGTTTTGAATTTTAAAATGTTTATAAGATAAATGTTTAAATAAATGCAACAATTTGACAATGATGTTAACATAGCATACGACTAGAAGTTCAACACTTTTAATTCGCTCAGAAACAAAAAAAATATATATATTTTTTCACACTCCTATAAATTTGTTCTGTAGAACAAATTGAGTTAGACTTTTGGTAAGTTGAAGTTCTAATAGTTTTCTGTGAATGTTAAGTAATAAAGTTGCCAGAGTTTCATATGTATATTAGTTTAAACTTTTTTATAACATTGCCATGTAAATACATGAATAAGAAAAATATTTAAGTTTAAATTTTGTAAAGATTAAAAAGGACTTTAAGGAGCAGAAAATATAAAAATCAGTTTATATTGTTATTTTGCTTACCATCAAGTGCAATCGTTATTCTTTATTATTATTATTTTTTTTTTTTTCATTTCTTTCTAAGAGAATTCAATTTCAAGTGTGTATATTTCTAAACAAAATTGTGTTATGTCTTTTAGTTGGTATTGAGGAAGACGAAATACCCAACTAGGAAAAGCAACAAAAAGTAGTAGAATAACGTATGCTAAAGACCGGCCGTCCATCAGTTATTGCTATTGTAAAAATAAGATAAAAGAAAGTACCACTTTTACAAGTCACAGTTCAAGGTCCATATACAAATTTTTTTTCATTATGTATAGTTTTTTTTTTTTCTTCTACAAACTAGTTTTTTTTTATAAATTTTTTTCTAATACCATCAAGTTGTCAGCACGTGTGGTTAGTTTTTGTTATAAAAAATAGTTTTAATATTTAAAAATAGGTATTATTTAAATTTATTTAAAAAATATACTTTAATTAAATTTAAAAGTTAACGAAAAAGAAAAACTATTAAATTTCAATGAAAGAAGTATGTTAATGAAAATTTATTTATTTAAATGATTAAAGTTTTTTTTATTTCATCATTATTTTTGTTCAACTAGTATTTTTAGATAATAAATAAAACTAAAATAAAATTAAAATAAAACAAAACTAAAATAGAAAAAACTAAAATAGAATTAAAATAAAACAAAACTAATATTCAAACTGAAATAAACTAGAAATTAAATAGATTGAAATTAAACTGCATTTAAATATTTTTCTTATTAGAACGGAACTAGAACTAAATTAGCTAAAATTTATTTAGAATTAGAGGTGAATGAAAACGAACTGAAACTAAACTAATTAGAGCAGAATTAAATCTGATAAAAAAAATTTAACTCTAATTCAACTAAAGTTAAAATCGAACTGTTTGATCATTAAATTGATTCCAAAGATCTCAAAATCAACTAGAAATGAATTAGAATTCAAATAGATTAAAATTTAATTAGAACTAAAATAAACTAAAATAGATTTCGAAAGGAAATAGATGGCCTGAACTAGATATGAATTATAAATAAACTGTAAATGAATTAGAATTGAATTAAATGAGAAATATAGTTAAAATAAAATTAAACTAAAACAAGAATATTGTCACTGAACTGAAATCGAACTTGAAATCAAACTGAACGGAACTATAACTGTAAATTAGTATGGTTTCTGAAAATTTTTTGATTTTTTCATTACATACATATTATATATACTTTTACGATTTTTTTAAATTAATACTTACAGTACTATTCTCGAATTAATGACAATTGTCAGTCATTAGTTATTATCATGTACTTTTATGAATGTGACAACTATCACC